>WSFP011527846.1:0-12185 GCA_009831015.1 Picea engelmannii | reverse complement strand
CTCTAAGAAAGTGAGAACAAGAGTTTAACTGCTCAGCCTCCTCGACGCACTATATGCGGAGGAATTCAACTGCACTCTACGTAGGAATCTCCTGGCTTAAGCAGAGAAACAATTGAAACTCATTTCTAATTCTCTCAGGTTTCGAACCTGATATGCAATCACATATGCAGCATAAATAAGGTAAGCGTAAAAAGAAGCAAAGATGCACAAGCATAATATCAACAACACACAGAGATCAAACACATCCATGGAATTGAATCAAAGTCTTTCCTATTAATTCAATGTCTGTACATGGAAGTTCTTCACAAATTCTCTGGTCTGCACCTCTTCTTCTCAGAATGCTAATGCTTCAATAATCTGAATGAGAGTGAATACAATGCACAAGGAGGGTGCCTATATTCGTTTTCCCTCCCAGGAGTAAAAACTGTCTAATCTTCAGCTAACCCTATCTACCAGCATTAAAACTATTTAATGTCTTCTTATCTACATTACAATACAAGTGCGCTTCACATGAATGTGTTCATTCAAATGACGGCGCAATGATCTTTTCAAAGTAATTCAAAATTGTATGTGCTGGCGCTGTCCAGTTGTTCCTTTGCCTCCACGCGCTGGCTCGCTTGATCAAGATGTGGATGCTCCTGCATCACATATGATGACGGTGCCAAGGAAATGGGTTTTTGTGATTTTATCACCATACAAACACTAGATGGAATAGGAGGTTTCACTATTAGTGAAGGGCCATAATAAATTCTAATAAATGTGGAATATTTAAATATTACAGGACAAACATTATTGAATTAGGATATGACTTGGCTCCCATCCATGAAATAAAATAAATTGTTGGGGATGAATGAATTTTTCGGATCAGAGTAAGTGATTTGATCGATAATAATAATCTTCCTTTCATGGGGGAATCTCATGGTAAGTAAAAATGAGGAGGAAATGATCTTCATAGCATACATATAGCTATGTCTGAAAAGGATGTTGTTTTCCAATGGAGCTTGTACAACCTCAACATCATGAGAACCTATGATGCAATGAACTAGATGGGAACATTATGATACAACCCTTGAATTTGAGAGGGATGGAAATCATATGCATGTAAGTAATCATAGATGGGACATGATTGGGAGGGCCTGAATTATTCTAAACAATAGGAGAAATAACATGCATAGACACACCATCATCAATAATGGAAGGGTGAATCAAAACACTCTTAATTATGATTGGAGGTTGGAAGGAAATAGAAGGGGGGAGATAAGGATCATATTTTTCAATATCAAACATGATAATACTATTATCTACATGATAAAATGAGCCTAATGCAAATAGTAAAACTTGCTACTGTGTAAGAAACATTTGGAGCAGTTCTAAACATGACATGGTCATAGGAAAATGAGCTAAATTATAAACTATACTATAATTATGGGTAGCTCATGCATGAGGGATAAGATTATTGTTAATGTTTAAGCCATTATTATAGTTCTTTTCATTTCATTAGATAACAATAGCATAATACAAGATCATTGAGAAATACACAATCACAAGAGACACAACATTTATCCTAGGGAACCCTCTAGGGGAAGAAAACCCATCAAAACTTTCTTATTATAGATAGCCAATACAATGCCAAGAGATCTATTAAACTAATGCAAAATATCCTCTCCCAGATATGCGCCACTCTCTCTCATTCTTCTATTAACTGCAATTCTGAAACTTGTCTCACAAATGAGAAAGTGAGTTGTGTGTCTAAGTGAGGCACTAACCTCCTTATTTATACAAGACTGGCACGTGTGAAGTGTCTCTTCACTGGCAGGGCCGACTTCTTCTTTTTCCTTTTACAATTACAATATGACCAATCCGCAAAAGGGGATTTGGTCCTTTTAAAGTAGCTGACATGATCAATCTAGAATGGGGATTGATCCAATGAATAATATATCAAATAATAATAAGAATACACTTTGTAGTTACATTATTTCAACACTCCCCCTTAACAAGAAGGGTATTCTTTAGCAACATCATGTGAGAGAGAGAGAGAGGACACGATCATCAACAGCATCAAGTGGGTGAGAAGAAAACATAATCAATATCATATTGGAACACTGACCGACATATCTATAAATCATCGGAATTTTTATTCATCGACAACATCGTCATTCTCAAAGGAATTCCATCATCATCTTAATCAATATGTATTAGTATAAAAACTGATACATCATCATCATCACAACACAAGGTTGGCTTATCATAAGACAAGATTGTCTTTACATCCCAACTGTCAAGCCAGAAGTTCAGTACTTGTCTCATCTCAATGTCTTGCTTTATGTCACAGCACTTAGGCTAGAAGAAAGATACTAGACTGGATTTACGCCACAACTATCAATATGGAAGCACACTACTAGTATCATCTCATCGTCTTGCTTTACGTCACTGCACTCAAGCTGGAAGCAAGATACTTGTCCTGCTTTATGTCACAACCATTAGGTTGGAAGAAGGATACTAGACTGGCTTTATGTCACAACTATCCAGCTGAAAGCTCAGTGCTAGTCTCATCATATCATCTTGCTTTACGTCACAACCATAAGGTCGGAAGCAAGGTACATATCCTACTTTATGTCACAACCATCAGGTCCGAAGTGGGAACTAGACTTGCTTTACGTCACAGCTATACAGCCGAAAGAATAGTAATATTCACACATCATCTTTCTTTACGTCACAACCATCAAGTCAGAAGCAAGGTACTTGTCCTACTTCACATCACAACCATCAGGTCAGAAGAAGGATACTAGACTGTCTTTACGTCACAGCTATCCAGCTGGAAATACAGTACTAGTCATATCACATCATCTTGCTTTACATCATAACCATCAGGTCAGAAGCAAGAGATGTCTCATCACAACATCTACTCCCCCTTTCAAGGAGGGTCCTTTTAGACTATACCAAGCTTATCTCAAAAGTACTTAAACTTTATACTAGATAGTGGCTTGGTCAACACGTCAACAACTTGTTCATCCATGCTAATGTACTAGAGCTTTAAGGATCCTCTTTGCACCATGTCATGGATGTAATGATAACAGATCTCTATGTGCTTCGATTTGTTGTGGAATACAAGATTCTTTGTCATCTTTATGCATCTCTGGTTGTCACATAGAATCAAGGTTTCTCTCATCTCTAAGTCAAATAGGTCGGTCAACAACTTTCGAAGCCATATAGCTTCTCAGCTGGTAGAACACACAGCAATGTATTCTTCTTCTGTTGTGTTGAGAGCAATACTAGATTGCTTCCTACTCTTCCACAAGATCACAGCTGATCCCAAACTGAAACAACATCTTTAAGTGATTTTCCTGTCAGAAACACTTCCTGCCCAATCTGCATCAGTATATCCACTCAATGTGAAATCATGATCTCCATCATAGCTGAGACCACAATCTATTATACCTTTAAGGTACCTCATCACATGTTTTGAAACCACTAGGTGAACACGTCTGGGTTATACCATAATCTAACTCAAGGTGTTCACAACAAAACAAATGTTTGGTCTGGTGTTCGTCAGGTACTTCATTGATCCAATAATCTGTCTATACAATGTAGCATCAATCAACTCTGATGAAGTATTGACCAACAACTTCAACTTCTCTTCCATGGGTGTATTGATGGGCTTGCACTCCAACATGTCAAATCTCTTTAGGATTTCCACCGTATACTTCCATTGGTTAAGGAAGATCCTCTCAGGACTCTGCCATACCTCAAGACCTAAGAAATAATGAATTAGGCCAAGGTCTTTCATTTCAAATTTCGAGGCAAGTCTCTTTTTACATTCAGTGATGAGATTTTCTTCTCCAGTTAAGAATAATTCATCCACATATAGTAGTAATATTACTGGCTCATCGTTCATGATCTTGAAGTAGAGGTTAGAGTCTTCTTTACTCTTGGTAAAGCCTAAGCTCGTCAAGAAATTGTCTATATGGCCATACCAAGCTCTAGGAGCTTGCTTCAATCCGTATAAGGATTTATTCAATCTGCAGACATGAGACTTCCTGTCTTCAACCTCAAATCCTTGAGGTTGATCTATATACACTTCCTCTTTGATGACACCATTTAGGAAAGTTGTCTTCACATCCATCTGGTGCAACTTCCACTTCATCTTAGCTGCAGGAGCTATGATGGTTCTGATCGAAGTGTATCTGGCCACAGTAGAGAATGTCTCTTCATAGTCAATTCTTTCATTCTGGGAAAAGACACGAGTGACAAATATTTCTTTATACTTCTCAATACTTCCATCAACAACATGTTTTATTTTGAAGAGACATATGGAGGATACCACATCTTTATTCTTCGGTCTGGGAACTATTTCCCATAACTCATTCTTCATTATGGATTGGTATTCCTCTGTCATGGCATCTGCCCATTATTTCCTCTAAATGGATTTTTCAAAGAAGGTAGGCTCCTCTTCTAGGAGATCACACATCAAATCCGTATAACTAGAGAATGGCTTTGGTCTTTTCACCTGTCTCGTAGTTCCTTGGGGAACACTGCACTTCTCTCCATCTTGAATAAGATCTCTAGCCCAAGTTGGCTTCCTTTTATGGAGGGTTGTCATATGAGGAGGTTATTGCACTTCTACTATATCATGGTCTTCTAGAAGTTCCTCATCAGGGGAAGTTACGACTTCCCTCACTGGTTTTGCAGCTCTGGGAACCTCTCTCATTGCAGTACTAGGTATTGTGGGTTCCTCTTCATATACTTATTCAAGTTGGCATAGTTTAGATTTCTTGAGCGTTGTATCTTCATCAAAGTTCACATCTCTATTGATCTCAATGTGATGGTGACCTGGTATATAGATTCTGAAGGCCATGGAGACCTCATAGTATCCCATAAATATTCCCTTATTTCCTGAAGGGTCCAACTTGTTTCTCTTTTCTTTAGGTATATGAATAAACACTGGACAACCAAATATTTTGAGATGGCTTATCTCTGGCTTCTTTCCGATGAACATATCTTCTGGTTTCTTGAGCCCAAGTGTACTATGGGACAATTGGTTCTGCACATATACAACTTCCATTGTTGCTTCTTCCCATAAGCACATAGGAATATCTTGATCATGGATCATAGTCTTCACAACTTCCATTATGGTTCCGTTCTTACGTTCACCTACATCGTTTTGTTGGGGATTATAGGGAGTAGTGAGTTCCCTCTTGATCCCAACATCTTTGAAGAAGTTCACAAACTCTTTTGAGGTATATTATCCTCCATTATCTATCCTAAGTATCTTAATCTTCCTTTCAGAAAGGTTCTCTATAAAGGCTTTTAATTCCTTGAACTTGTTGAACACTTCATCTTTAGATTTCAAGAAATATATCCAGGGTTTACGAAAGTAATCATCAATGAATGATACATAATATACATACCCACTAATGGAGGATGATGGCATTGGGCCACATACATATGAATGAATGAGTTCTAGGACTCCTTCTGCCTTGTTGTTCCTCTTCAGAAATGCATTCTTGATGTTCTTCCCTTGTGCACATCCATTTCATATGCCTTCATGGTCACCTTTGAGTTCTGGTAAACCTATGACCGCTTTGCATATGTATGGTAGTGCCTTGTAGTTTATGTGGGCTAACCTTCTATGCCAAAGTTCACATGAGTTTTCAATGGCATGGGTCACGGCAGCCTCTAAGTGACCCTTTAGTTTATACAAGACATTTTCTTCACTTCCAATGATGATTGCTTCATTTAATGTTTCTTCTTTAGCCCACATAAGAAATTCTCCATCTATAAAGGCAACTATGAAGCCTTTCTTTTCTAAAGATGAAACGGAGAGTAGGCTCTTCTTCAAGCCTGGTACATATAGTACGTCCTTCATTTTTAGTGAATTCCCTAAATTCAGTTTGTGGTTTGATTCTCCCACTCCCTTGATGGTATATTGGTAATCATATCCAAGTGTCACTTTCTGAGAAAAATTATTTTATGAGATACAAGAGAGAATGTTTATTTTTCCCATCATGTGCTTGGATGCACCACTATCAATGAGCCAAGTATCCTCTCCAAGTGTTACAGATCCTGAGAGGGACGAGATCAAGACATGGTCTTTGATCTACTCTCTTATCATCTTTCCAGGTGGCTCTTCATATTTGACTACATGGGCATGGAGCCTCTTATGTTTTCTCCTATATTCTTCTCGTCTGGCTGGACAAAACTTCACAATGTGTCTTATCTTGTCACAATGATAGCATTGTACAGATGAGTAGTCCCATTCCTTTCGTTGTCCTTTCTTCTGAAATCTCCTTGGATGAGATTCTTTATGATTGAATTTGTTTGAATATTGAGGTTCTTTATGAGTCTCCTTTTGGAATTAGGGTTTCTTCCTTCCTCCTTTGGTGTGAGTAGCTAGAGCTTGATCATCATCTCTTTCTATTAATGCTTCATGATTCACTACTCTTGTTTCTTCTTGGACGCATTATTCCCATAGACTATGAAACTTTAGTTTTTACATTATGGAACACATCGTTTGGATGAATGCATCCCAAGGTGTTGTGAGACCATTTATGGATGTCATTATGAGTTCATATTCATCTATGGTATCTCCAATAGCTTCTAACTGTTCTTTGAATTCTGATATTCTTGAGAAATATTCATGAAACGTTTCTCCTTTTTGCATCCTTGTATTCTTTAGTTGAGTTCTTAGATTCATCTTCTGGTTTATGTTCTTTCCTTCATACAGTCTGTTCAAGGCATCAAAAATTTCTTTCAGAGTCTTCTTAGATGACACATAAGGAACCAGGTGGTCTTTGATTGAATCTACAATGATTCTTTTGGCCTTGATTGTGTCCTTTTGATGCTTTTCCTTTTCTGCAGCATCGGTGGGTTTCGATACTTCTTCTTTGACGAATCTTGATAGGCCATTATCTTTGAGAATGAGGCCAATCCTATACTTCCAGGCACACAATTTTTCCACTCCTTCTAGCTTGTCAACAAGCTTAACGCTTGCAGACATCTTTACCCGGAGCTAGGAAAATGACTGAAAAATGAAAGTGATCAAAATCAAAATATGAACTTACCAGGAGGTGCGCTTAGCTGAGGCGAGTAGCCTGGTGTGTTTGGATCTAATAAAATCCAACTTTTTCTCCTCCAAATTTGATCTACAGATTTCTAGACTGGTGCTTCTGGTACCTCTGGTACTTCTGGTACTTCTGGTACACTGGTTTTCTGGTACTTCTGGTACTTTGTGAAACTAGGGTTTCACTTTCTAGGATATCCAGCCACTGAAAAGGTGTGCTAAGAGTGCCAAAGTGATCCTTAGGGGAGGGCACACTTTTCTAGATGGTTTTGGGGTTGAAAAGCTTCACCATAAAAAAGCCCTAATTTTCATGTACGACAACAATGACGATTTTCACTCTTGTGAAAGATGCTTCCTTCAACTTGGATCTAATACCATGTTATTGTTTAAGCCATTATTATAGTTCTTTTCATTTCATTAGATAACAATAGAATAATACAAGATCATTGAGAAATACACAATCACAAGAGACACAACATTTATCCTGGGAAACCCTCTAGGGGAAGAAAACCCAGTAAAACTTCCATATTATAGATAGCCAATACAATGCCAAGAGATATCTTAAACTAATGCAGAATATCCTCTCCCAGATATGCTCCATTCTCTCTCCTTCTTCTATTAATTGTAATTCTGAAACTTGTCTCACAAATGAGCAAGTGAGTTGTGTGTCCAAGTGAGGTGCTAGCCTCCTTATTTATACAAGACTGGCATGTGTGAAGTGTCTCTTCACTAGCAAGGATGACTTCTCCAACTGGGTCATTATAACCACCTTTATTATGTTTCGGGGCCTCTTTGATATATTCTGGGGCCGACTTCTTCTTTTTCCTTTTACAATTACAATATGACCAATCCACAAAAGGGGATTTGGTCCTTTTAAAGTAGTCGACATGATCAATCCACAATGGGGATTGATCCAATGAATAATATATCAAATAATAATAACAATACACTTTGCAGTTACGTTATTTCAACAATTATTACATAATAAAGGAACCTTTTTCACCTTGGGGGAATTTAAATAGTAGGTGAAGGAATCTACAAATTTCCATTACAAATGAGTGTAGGTTCTTTAGATTCAGTAGGTGATTCTTTAGGAGGAATGAAATACTAATGGTTTTGGGTTGAAAGGTTAATATCTAATGAGTTCATGTGTAATATTTGAAAGTTATCATCACTTGAAGGGTTTGGTTTTATGGTTTGACCAAAGAGATGTATTTTAGAGTACAAATTAATCATTGTGTTGGAAAAGGGTTATGAAAGACAACTTCTTGAAACAATAAAGGAAGGTTAGATTGAGTAATAGGTTGATTTGGTGTAATGTACCTCAAATTTATCATAAAAATAAATAAATTCTTTTGGTGCATTATTTACCAATTATGTTCGTCAAATCAAAATGTATGACGGGTACTTACCTTTTTTCTTTAAATGGCCTTATGTCATACTAACTTAACACTTAAGAGAGGTTTCAATTTTTACTTTGAATGACCCTATTCCCTTCTAACTTAACACTTAAAAGAGGATTCCAACATTCACAAGTAATTTTCCAACTCATATGTTACTATATATATATTAATACCATACACGTATCTACCTATACACTAGGAATCGAGTTTACAGTTCCCTTGTTAAGAGAATTGGGCTATTTGGGTTTTGCACAGAAGCTTATATCCCTGGGAGTTAATACTTGTACCCTTGCCTAGCTGTGTCAACATCAAAATTGAAATCCTTAATGTAGTACGAATCAGGAGTAGGTTTAAAATTATTAAAGATGAATTACCCATTGTTTTCAATGTGATTTCTATGATGGATTCACTTTATTTATGATCCGGTTAGTTTTCACCATAACGATTTGAATCCCAACCAAATCCTCACAAATACTCTGCATAACTAGATAACTAAAACCCCCTCTTCCTATTAGGGTAACGGAAGGATAACTCAAATGACAATAGTTTAGTGTACGATTAGTTTCACTGAACAGTCATGGATTGAATGCTATTATCTTCGCATCATCAGCATTACGGGAGATGGATGTACCTGTCAGGAGAAATTAAGGCTCAGTCTTGAAATTAATTAGGGTCCTCTTAATCCTCTGTCCTGATGACTCTCCCACCTATTCTTTCAAATATTGTTGTTCCAACCTTGCCCTAACACATGGGATGTACCTTCTGTGTTGTAAAGAGTGGTACTCGACCCTCTTAGGTTTTGGTGGTCTCTCTTCTTCCCTTGTGACTCCGAAGGATAGGGCTCTATATTATGCATTTCTCCATAGGGACAGGCTACCTCCTCTGTGGGAAACTTTGGTGAATCGACGACAATAACCAACTACCTGGTAAGTTCTCTAAGGGAATTGTCGTGTCTCAAAATCGAAACAGAGTTCAATGATTGATTCATATAAAATAAAAACATGTACTCCCTATAATCTTTACTATGATTTTAAAGGCCTCCTTTACTCCGACAGTTATGTTCAGAGCCTATGCATTACTTTGATGTTGGCATCGACTATAGAAGGGGTTTCCGCTGTATTCGAGAGTCACTACTCTCTACCTCTGTGAGCCCCAAGGTCCTTCCTCGCATCTACTATTTGTGTCCCATGGAATTAATTCTGGTTCATTCCTTTGTGTTTACCATGTGACTAGTAACTATATGTGGGAGTAACTCAGAGTAGTTCATAAGAGTCTAATTGTTTTACACCATGTCAAGGTTCCAGGAAGAATTGGGTCAAGTTGGACTCTTAACGTGTTTCTCTTCTGTGACTGATGCATATTATTTGTAGTAAGGTGGTGGTTAACCGAGAGTTTATCCCTCATTAAGTTAGGGTACTTTTCACGAGAACTTCTATTGACTTTGTGTGTGATGTCTTTCCTTATGTTCTTCGTTTCCTGTTCGTAAAGGATTTATAATGAAAGATTTAACTCTTGAATTTTCAAAGCTATTTTTATTTTCTTTAAGGTAATTGTTAAATTTTGTATAAATGGAATTCTCTATATTAATGGTGGGACTCTGCCTGTTGCGAGGGTACCCACTAGAAGTTCCAGGGTCCATCCTCCCCTCGGCCAGGGTTGATTACAATACTTGGCATGACAACTGGAGGGCATGGTGTTTCGACTACTAAGTTAAGTATTCCAGGCATAGTTGTGGTTATCAATTTACCTTTTGATTCTACTTTTCAAGTCCTACTCTGTACTGTACTAATGTTTTTATGTGATGATCAAATGCAGGTATGCCCATTTCCCGGTGCAGGGACCGACCTCTACCCATTATGACAAAGGTACTCGGGTTCCCATGCTCCGATTTCCTGTGTCGGATGTCTGAGGGTTACGCCCTATTTTGTTTTTGTTATTAACAATCTAATTAAGGAGATATGTACAGTCAAGCTTGATGTAGGGAAATGACTGATATTCAAATACTCGAATTGGTGAAACGTAGATATAAGATTACTGTTGGGGCACTCTTAAATATGTTAAGCTTGGTATTGGAGGGACCTTACTTTTCTATTTGAAGATATCTTATCCTTCGGCGTTCTATATAATACTTTTGCAATTTAATGTATTTGGAAAATCTCTATTTCAGTTATGATAACCACCATCTCTTGATTTTATTAATGTCTGTATGATTTGTCTCATGTTAACGCAATTCCTAATTTGAATTTACCCCAGAGGGGATCGATCAGAGGCGGGGTTTTGCATCTCCAGGCCTCTGTGTTTTTTTTAAGACTCTTTCCTTTCGATCAATTACATCTTCAAAATTTGATTGCATTTATACTGTAAATTACTAAAATAGCTTTCTATGAAATGCGAAGCAAATTTAAAGGATATCCTAAGTCATACAATTGTTTGTCCAAGGTAATGTAATCGCTACAACCATGAAATAAAAGAATTTCTTTGTTTCTCTCTGCATGTTGTACAATATAATCGAATTGGGATACCTTACCCTTGTATAGGCAATAGTACCCGCACACAACACATATAAGATGCGCCATGCGTTGATAATGTATCAACGAAATCGTTATTCGCTTCCCTAGAATGTGATACTATCATGCATATCTGCTCCTTTGAGTAATGACAGTTCGTATAATGATATCGTTAAGCTTAGGGTAATATTGGCTCTTTGATTTCGTTCATTCCCATATGTTTTCATTATTCTAGTTCTACCCAAGTTCGACTATATATATATATATATATATATATATATATCTTTGTCTAGGAATTGAATTGTAGAATTAAATGTATGCTTGCAATAGATTTGTTTGTTCACTGCTACATATTCGTTTCTACTTGATGATTTAATTTAGGGAGACATTCCCAGAATTAATCCTACAAATTATTTGTTTATTCTATGAGGATATCAAATATATATATTTACGTACAGGTTCTAAATCCATGGTATGGGTACTAGGGGATGATTCCAGAAATGATATGTAATCTATTCGATAGTAAAGTGGATTGTACATTTCATGTAATCGAACAAACTTTTCTCTAGATTATTGAATGCATACCAAATTTAAGGATTTCACTATATCAATAAAAAATTTCATCCCACATAGACAGTAATACTGAAATTTAGATACAATACATAACTTACAACAATTATACGAACATTAAAACAGATACTAGGAACCATTTTAGTTCAGATTTAAGATGTATAGTACATCAGCTATAAAATCATTTAGACAAATAAGGGTTAGAGTAGCATATCTTAACTAAACTCGCGGGAAGAAAAAGGGAACAACCACATTCCTCCCAACCGTAGAACCTAGCAGTCAAGATCACTTGCATGGTTCACCCCTTAGCCTGACCATGAGTCCATGAGGGTGAACTTGGAAATCCCTCTTTAGCAATGTCCCTCCATACAGAAAATCCCTCTTGCCTCACACTCATTCAATTTTCATAACAACAATGGAAACAAAATCAATAGTCTCTTCCCGACATACTTTGCAGCGTCTTGCCTCCTCACATATGCTTGTTTATTCATTTGCCTAGGTCTTTTTTCCCTCATTTGGAAATTTTCGCAGCCTTCTAAATCCCTACTTTTCAGGGGCTGCCAATGGCCAAATCACTGATTTTCCACTTGTAAAAATCAGCCTAGGGGTAGTTCCAACATGTTCCCCACTCATGGAGTCATGGTC
>WSFP011527845.1:0-12185 GCA_009831015.1 Picea engelmannii | reverse complement strand
GGCTAGCGCACCAAGCAAGAATAACCAAAGACCAAGTAGAAATTCCAAAACCATAACCAAGAGAAAGTCCAACCAAAAATCCAAAATCCCAGTTGCAGCAGCTGCAGCTGCACTCCCTCTCCAAACTTGCGCACCACTAGCCTTATGCGGTTGTGAGAGTGTAAGTGACAAATGATCTCTAGCGCTCCCTATTTATACTACTCTAACTCACTTGACTGGTCTGACTTCTTCTTCTGGAGGATAATAACTTAATACTAAATATTCTCTTGAGCCAACTTGTCTTCTAGGGTTATTATCCAACGTTTTAGGGTTTCTCTTGCTTCCCAGAATATTCTAGTCTCGTCAAAGGTTACATGAAGAGGTCAATACCTCCTGCAGCTACCATAATATAAACAGGTAGACCCCAGAGTTTCTAATCAATCAAAGATACCACTTCTTGTTTATTTGAAGCATTGGATTCCTTCTCAATAACTAGGGGAGGTTATATTGTTCAGTCCAACTACCCCAACTGAATTTCTAGAGGTCATCCAAGTAGCACCACCTTCCTTTAATTTGTCATGTGAACTAAACAAGTTGAGATCCATGTCCCTATTTTTAAATTAAGTAAATTTTTTGGCCATAAGAAGAAAATGTATGAATTCCTTATTGTTAAAGAACTAGTGCATCAAGCCAGTGCAATAAATTTTCAAGCTACATGTTCCAGTATAGCCCTAAGCCCTTACCTACATTGTAATAAAGAAAAGACTCCTCCATTTTTATTACATTGGAATTTCAAAGCCTGCATGTCCATAACTATGTTGTTGACTCTAATGCATCCGATTATGGGAAATTTGGGGTTAGAAATCACCAAATATTATAGATATTTGTTTTCTTTTTATTTTAGAAGGATCTGATGGATTGGTATAATTTAAGACCTTGTTGTCAAATTGGTTAAAATTTTTGGAAAGTATGTTATGGTGGGTGTGGTAGTAGCTTGTGTGCCTCATTATGACATGATTTTATATAGAAACTAGGGTGTTATGTTGGGTGGTAGTATTCAGTTGGATTTGTCATGTTTTCATCCTAGTCTTTGAGGGGAAGACTTGCAGATAATATAGAGAGACTAAGAGATGAAGTGAACCTAACTGTTCACTTTATGAAATCATCATCCATGAAGAGATAACCCCATAATATTCATATTAAAATAATAATGTCTATTAATATAAATATATTATATGGGATTGATGGATTGAGATACAATGGCATGTATATAAATACATATTGGGGTGATAATTCATACTCTTTGGAAAATGCGATGACTTATCATTATTTACAACATAAGTGTAGATTATAACCTATTAATATTACTATAAGATAACTTTATGACAGTTTCTAATATACCTTAGGTATTTTACAAGTCGTCCTCCTTAAAATTCTTTGTTCTCAAAGCATGGGATTGAGAACATATCTTAGATAAAATGATCCATATTCTTATAAATTTCACATATTTGATCAAATTGAAGACATAAGGTGATATGATTTATGATTCCTTGAGAAATATTTCCACATCATAAAAGGCTCAATCTATCATAGGTAGACTCTTTCTAGAACTCTCTATTGATGAGATTCTTGATTTGAGCTTCATCATTTTTTACTTTGAGTGGTATTAACCTTTGGATGCTTTGGTATTTAAGTAAGCATTGACTTTGGTTAAGTAACTTTGGACATTAGTACATTTATTCCTATATGTTAGGACTCCTATAATGATCCAGGTGGATATCGGTGGCCACCCACCTATTCCATTGGCTTGAAAAACAATTTTCCACCTTGGCAGTTTTTCGGGTTCCAAACTTCTGGGGCCGTTTTGAGGCCCTAAACGACATTTTTTGGGGATTTGGGCCCCAGGTGACTACGGAAGGTACCTCCCTAGGCAAGTAGAAAATTGTTCTTCTCGGTTAGACCTTTCCAACAGGCTATCGTGCGCCTAAAATAGATATCGTATGCAAAAGTTACGACCCCGAGAAGTTGATGTACTAACTTACCCAAACGGGGCCCACATGAATTTTGGCGCTTCATCTCCTAGGGTTAGGTTTTTGGATGTATAGGGTTTTTGACATTCTTGTTTATTGTAAAATGCCTTCAGAGCCTCATTGAAATGATCTTCTTGCAAATCAGCATAGTCATCACATCTCTTCTCAGAGATAAGCCGCCACCATTCCAGCAAGCTTGTTTTTCGTTGCATGTTACAGTTTCAGCTTATTTCCTTATTGAATAGAAAACTAGTTTTACAGTATCTCTATTATTTTATGTTAAGCATCTTTTAATAATCAATATTCATTTCGTTCTACTCATAAAATCAGGATCAATGGTATCAGAGCGGTCTTCTCCTTGTCGTCTTAATGCATGTCCCCAACGAGGTCAGGGCACAAAGAATTGGGTCTCGAGCCTGTTTCTCTTAAGGACAAAAGCTCTCGCATGCCCAAGTGGCGTCTCATGGTAGGAGAAAAGAAAGATGATGAGACAGGATATCCTTTCAAAATGTTTCTTGAGGAATCCCTCATGCAACAGAGGAACGAGATGATGGATAATTTTTCCCTAATCCTTTGACGGCTACCAACAGACGACTCATCTTCCTCGAGCGGAGGTGTCGCCCCCTTCAAGGTACAAATCAACTTCTATATTCCTATATTTGAAGTTCAGATAGAAGCAGATGTTGTAGACAAGTGGTTGAATCTACTAGAAGGGTATGTTTTTGTCCATAGCTTTTTCGAATAGAGAAAAGATTACTTATGTGCTCCTCAAAGCCATTCCCCATGTCAAAGATTGGTGGGAAACTTTCTGTGAGAAAAAGGAAATCGAGGAACCCTCATTATTTATAGTCAAGGCCACATGGGAATCCTTCAAGGATGTTATTAAGGAAAAATACTACCCTGTCAAAAGTTATGACAACTTTTATACCAAATGGACCACATTGCGCCAAGAAATAGACTAAACAATGCAAGAGCTCACAAATATCTTCCATACCTTGCGCACCAAGATGGGTATCAAAGATTCAGAGTGATATCTGGTGCTCATGTATCGTGGTGCTCTACATATATACATCTAGACCGAAATGGAATTTCTGTACATCTCATCCTTGGGCAAGGCCTACTGATATGTCGTCAAAATCAAGCAGAAGATCAAACAAAAGACGCGACAATTTGGGCCTGGGAATCCCTCACAGCAAAAGCCAAGAAAGGTTAGCCCCAACCCATGGAACAAAGGATAGAGAAAATATGGACAGTATTAGGAAAAATAGTCCAAGCCTCAAGCAAAGAAGGACACTGAAAAGACAAAGAAAGATATCAGGAAGTGGTGTGACATCCATAAGAGCCCTTGACATAAAACTTTTGACTGCCACTCAAAGCATTCATTGGTGGCTGAAGTGAAATCCTTTGAATAAAATGTGGGTTATGACTCTAAGTCAGAAAAAAAAAGGGGAAGACGGATCATTAATGCAGAACCTAGTGCCACAATTGCTACCACCAAGCTCCAACCTAGTGAACCAAATGAGCCAGAAGGAGAGTGCCTCTTCCATTCACAGATGTGGGTAAAAGGCACCCTGTTGCACTTCATCATTGATAGAGGTATCCATAAAAACCTCATCTCAGTAGAGGTCGTCAAGTGGTTGGCCCTGCAAACAACGCAGCACCCACAACCCTACACCATTGGATGGCTCTGCCAAGGAAGCAATCTCCGCGTCAGCCAACAGTGTCGACTTGTGTATGGCATCAATCCCTTCAAAGACGAAGTATTATGTGATGTTTCTCCTCTTGAAGTTTGTAATGTTCTTTTGGGGCAACCTTATTTATGTAAAATTCATGATGTATATGAGTCTAGGCCTCGTAGTGTTATTATTACTTTGAACAGTAAATTGTACATGATACCCAAGGCAGTCCCTCCTAGTGTTATTTCCTTGATCTCTGCCAAGCAATGCAGGAAGGTCATCTCTCAGACCGGGAAATTTGTCTTCTTTGTGATTCACTCTCAGAGTGAGGGAAATATCGTAGCCACATTTAGAGCCTCTGTGGTCGATCTCTCCACACAACATTAGCAAGTGGATAAGGTCATGGAATAATATCAGATATCTTCTCCTCTCCTACCGGGGTACCTCTGCACCACCAGGTCAAGCATCCCATTGATCTGACCCCAGGCACACCACTACCCAATGGGCTAGTCTACCGTCTCTCTATGTTATAAAATGAGGAGATCAAGAGGCAAATCCAAGAACTACTCCAAAAGGGGCACATCCATCCCAACTCATCGCCTTTTGGGAGACAATCGACTGGTGCAGAAGAAAGACAAGACCTGGCGACTCTGCATTGATTATCGGGCCCTGAATAAAATCACAGTCCGAAATCGATACCCAATTCCCTGAATCGATGACCTCCTTGATGATATCATGGGGGAAAAATACTTCAGTAAGATTGATCTGAAGTCTGGATACCACCAGGTCCTAATAGAACAAACAGATGTATGGAAGACTACCTTCAAGTCAAAAGAAGGTATTTTTGAATGGTTGGTCATGCCCTTTGGTTTGACAAATGCTTGAGAAACTTTTATGAGGATGATGGATGATATCCTATGACCTTTCACCAATAATATTGTAGTGGTGTATATGGATGACATCCTCATCTACAACAAGACTTGGGCGAAACACTTGCAGCATATTCAGCAGGTTCTACACACCCTGCGACAACACAAACTATATGAAAACTTGGAAAAATGATCCTTCAACATGGACATGGTCCATTACTTAGGCTACATAGTTGATCAACATGGTGTGCATGTGGATCCAACCAAGATCTAGGTCATCTATGATTGGCCAGCTCCAACCACACTCACTAAACTTCGTAGCTTCTTGGGCCTTGCCAATTTCTATCACAGGTTCATGCTGGGATTCTCTCATATCGCATGGGCCCTCAACCAAGTAACCAGTGGTGGAAGTAAGGAAAAATTTGTGTGGAGAATGTCCAAAAAACAATCCTTCGATGACTTAAATAATTATTTGTGCACATCCCCGATACTTTCATTTTCATACCTGCAACATCCCTTTGATATCGAGATAGATTCTTCAAACTATGTTGTGGGCATCATTCTCACTCAACATGGCCACCCTGTGGCATATCATAGTGAGACACTATCAGATGTTCTCCATAATTACCCTACTTACTACAAATAAATGTACTCAATTTTGCAAGCCTACCACCAGTGGAGACATTACATTCTTAGGAAGAAGACAATCATCGACACTAATCACAAGACACTACAGTTCATGGACACCCAAGGCAAATTGCAGAATGATTTTCATCAAAAGTGGTCAACATACTTACAGCAGTTCCACCTCAACATCAAGTATAAAACAAGAAGTACCAACCAAGTTGTTGACTACCTCAGTCAACCTCTAGTCATGGCACTCACCACGGTGCTAAACTCTTGCGGCCATGAGACCTCCAGATGGCCCCAACTCTACGAGATAGACCTTGAATTCTCCACCACCTACCAATTGTTGGGTGCCAACTCAATGGTCGCTAATTTCCATCTCCAGGACAGGTTTTTGTGTCATATGGGACATCTCCGTGTTCCATCAAGTGAGCGCGTGAAGCTAATTTAGGAAGCTCACTACAGTCAGGTGGCAAGACACTTTAACGTTGAAAAGACAGTGGTAGTGTTGTAGAAACATTTATACTGGTCGAAAATTTGATAGGATGTCGGCAAGTATATTAGGTCCTGCACCGCCTGCGCTATTGGAAAACCAACCACTAAGAAATAGGGCCTATACACCCCTCTGCCTACTCCTAACAGGTCGTGGAAATCCATCTCAATGGACTACATGTCAGGCCTCATGTCTACCAAGAGGGAAAATGACTGTGTTTTTGTGGTTGATGATCTCTTTTCCAAGATGGCGATTCTAGCCGCCTGCAAGAAGAACATCACAGCAAAATCCATTACCAAGATATTGTTTGAACGAGTATGGGTACATTTTGGTATCCCAAAAACCATTATCTCAGACCCTGACAGTCGATTCCTCAGCTCATTCTGGTCAAGCCTCTAGTCACTGGTGGATACCAAGATCAAAAAATCCACTGCCTTCCACCCCTAGACAGATGGCCAAACTGAGGTCGTCAATCAGATAGTCGCACATATCCTGTGCATGTACAATTCAAAACACCCTCGCACATGGGATGAGAGTCTTCCCTATGTCCAGCATAGATATAATTGAGCCCTGCATAGCTCAACTTTACACAACCCCTTTCAGGTGGGGTTGGGAATCCAACCATTGGGTCCCATGGATGTTGCACTACCCCTGACAACCACCTCGGTCGACTTGTCCCTTGCTCCACCAGAAGATGACAAAGCCACTTAGTTCATTGAGTGGATCTAGCACATCTACCAACAATTTCATGATATTCTACAGAAGTCTAATTCCAAGTACAAGCAATTCCATGATCAACATCGGGTGCCACATAAGTTTCAGGTGGGCGACAAAGTTTGGTTCCATTTGTAGAAAGAACGCCTTATAGGGCCCCATCGAAATATCTGCCCACTCCGTTATGGGTCATACACCATCACCAAGGTTGTGGGTGACAATGCTTTTGAGCTCAACATTCCCCCCTTCCTTGGTCTACATCCAGTCTTCAACGTGGCTCTCCTTCGGCCATATTTCCCACCATTATTGGACACCTCGGAGATAATAGAGCAGTTAAAACCAACAGAGCTCAACCATGATTGCACACAACATGCATTCAGTGATTAGATTGTGGACACAGAGATCAAGGGTACTTGACAACAAAGGATCCAGCTTTATCGAGTCGTCAAAGCAGGGCAGCTCCTGCACCAAGGCAAGTGGCTCACCCGGGGCCAAATTCAGCAGAAATTTCCTCGTATGATGGGGGAACTCAATGCAATGGATATCATTTCTTCCTAAGGAGGGAGGATTGATCTAGGTGGATATCAGTGCCCACCCACCTATTCCACTGGATCGAAAAACAATTTTCCACCTTGGCAATTTTTCGAGTTCCAAACTTTTAGGGTCGTTTTGAGGCCCTAAACGACATTTTTTGGGGATTTGGGCCGAAGTGACTACCCTAGGAACTTATCTAGGCCAGTCAAAAAATTATCTTATCGGTTAGACCTTTCCAACGGGATATCACGCGCCTAAAACAGATATCGTATGCAAAAGTTACGACCCCGGGAAGTTGATGTACTAACTTACCCAAACGGGGCCCACATGACTTTTGGCGCTTCATCTCCTAGGGTTAGGTTTTTGGATGTCTAGGTTTTTTGAAATTCTTGTGTATTGTAAAATGCCTTCAGAGACTCATTGTAATGATCTTCTTGCGAATGAGCGCAGTCGTCACATCTCTTCTCAGAAATAAGCCGCCACCATTCCAGCAAGCTTGTTTTTCGTTGCATGTTACAGTTTCAGCTTATTTCCTTATTGAATAGAAAACCAGTTTTATTGTATCTATGTTATTTTGCGTTAAGCATCTTTTAATAATGTTTATTCATTTCGTTCTACTCATAAAATATGGATCATATAATTTGAGTAATGATATGGTACCCAGATAAGTCAATCCTTATTATTCTTACATTTAATATTTTCATTATTTACTTATGTTGTCCTATGTTGTTTTATTTTTTTTATTCACTAGTGTGTTAACATCCGTTGGCTAACACATAGCTCCATCAATGGTCATTAATGGAATTTCAATTATAAATGAACATATGCGTGCCAACTTGTCATCAAATTGTTTCTTGATTTGAATTACTTGATGTTCTTCACATAATTAAACTTCATTAGCGACAACAATAAGTTTTTTCCATTTTAATTAAGTTGATGAGGGTTTCCTTGATCCGGATTATTTTCGGCATGAAATAAGAGCAGAGATATAACACATAAATATTTAGAGATATTGCAAGAGAGACAACAATATAATAGAGATATAGCAGAAATAAACAAGATTCAGATATATACAGTAATACACAATTTTCTATTAATCAACGAAAATGTACAAAGACTGTAAAATATAGAGTGAAAGACTCGCTAGAATGGTGGCAGCTTATCTCTGAGAAGAGATGTGATGGCTACTTGCATCCATGAGAAGATGATTATTACAATGAGGCTCTAAGGGCCTTTTTAAAATAAGGAAAATACAAAACCCTAACCCCAGAAGATGAAAAGCCAAAAGGTTTGCGGGCCCCGATGGGGGTAGTTGATACGTCAACTTCCCAGGGGCGTAACTTTTGCATACAATTTCCATTTGGGGCACTCGATACACCATTAGAAATATCTAATGGAGGACTAAAAATTTTGTGTGAGCAACATTGAACTTTGTTCCATTTTTCTCCCCGTTTTCCCAAAAAACATCGTTTAGGGCCTCAAAACGGTCGAAAGTTCAGGACCTGAAAAACTCCTAAAAATAGTAAATTACCAAAATTGCCAGAAACTATTTTGAGCCAGTTGGAAAAGGTGGGTGGCCACCGATATCCACTTGGATCAATCCTCCATCCTTAGGAAGCAATGGTCTCCATTGCGTTGAGTTCCCAGGGGAGAGGGGAAAGCGATTGTTGAATCTGAATCTTGGTGAGATGATTTCCTTGTTGGAGACGTCGCGTTTCTTTGTCTGCTGAAGGTTGTCATGAACATGTGGCTGGAAGGGTTGGAAATTTTTAACCAGTCTGACTACATGAGATGAATATGTGCAAAAGTAATCTTTGTGTTTTGATGCAATCTTGTTGACCTGCTTCTATTGGATAGAAGGTGCTTGGGTTGAGGTTGTAGTGGTTGCAGTATCCTTCTGTTCACCTTTTGAATAGATTGTGAAAAATCTAAATTGTGTAGTATGAGATACTGCCTTGCAACACTATTTAGGTGGGACAATAGTCGAAACTACCTCTGGTATTCTATAGAGATGACCCCCCAAAGTAAAAATGACACTACGGGATCGAGACTCATAAATAGCATGGCGCTTCCACATATATGGTTGGCCCAAGAGAACATTATAGACATCCAGTGGGGAAACATCACATAATACCTCATCCATGAAGGTTTGTATGCCTTATGACAATCAACACTGCTAGCTGACATGGAAATATCGTCCTTGGCGAAGCCACTTGATGTTGTATGGTTGCGGATGTGGTGTTGTCGACAATCCCAATTGTTTGATGACCTCTACTGAGATGAGTTTATTCTGGCTTCCACCATCAATAATAAAATGTAGCGGTGTCCCCTTCACCCACATCTGTGAATGAAAAAGGCGCTCCCCCTCTTCAGGATCTGTTGGTTCTTCTAGTTGAATTGTTGCAGTCACGACAATAGCAGTGGGGTATGCGTCAATGATCTGTCTTTTACCAGTATTTTCATAATCATATTTAGAATCAGAGTTCAGCTCCTTGTATTTGATCTCGGCCACCAATGACTATTTTGAGCGACATTCATCGATGTTGTGCCAGGGGATTTTGTGGAAATCACACCATTTTCCGGTGTCCTTCTTCATCTTTCTGTGACCCTTCTTTTCCTGTAGCGTGGACTGATTTTCAAGAGACTACTTGTTAGGGTCGTCTTTCTCATACTTTGGTTGTTGCGGATTTGTAGATCCTAACTCCCGTTTGTTCTGGTGCTTAAACTTCTACTCGATTTTAACAGCATATCGATAAGCAGAACCAAGTGATGAGATGTCCATAAAATCCATTTCAGTTTGGATGTATCTGTGTAGAGCCCCACGGTATTTTAGATCCAAATGTTGTTCAGAGTCCTTGATACCCAGCTTGGTGTGCAAGGTATGGAAGGTATTGGTGAACTCTAGAACTACTTGGCCCCTCTCTTGCCGCAGTGTGGTCCATCTCGTGTCCTGGTCCTCATAGTTGCCAACAGGGTAATACTATTCCTTTACCGCATCCACAAAAAATTCCCAAGTGGGCTCGACCCCATATATTCCAGACTCCTCTATAGAACTTTGCTCCCAATAAGTTTCCCACCAATGTTTGACATGGGGGAGATATTTAAGGAGTGTGAAGGTGATCTTTTCTCTGTCGGAAAAATTGTGAACAGAGAAATAACCTTCTAGCAGATTTAACCATTTGTCTAGGGCATATGCATATATCTTTCCTTCAAATATAGGAATATCAAAATAAACTTGTACCTTGAAAGGCGAGGTGCCTCCAAAGTGGTCGTTTGATGAGGACGCACCTATTTCTATCGGCAGGCGTTGAAGGATGTGGGAAAAAATCTCCATCATTTCGTCCCTCTGTCGCGTGAGAGCTTGCTCAAGCAACAAACAAATAGGATCGTCTGCTCCATAATTTTTCTTTTCTTCCACCATTGAGGGTTTCTTGTGTGTGTGTGTGATATTTTCCTCAAGAGAGACAAGCTCAAGACCCAACTTGCTATACTCGGACCTCGTCGGGGACATGCACTAAAAAATGCTCAAGAGCAGCCTGCTCTGATACCACTGATCTGGATTATTTTCGGCACGAAATGAGAGCAGAGATATAACACATAAATATTTAGAGATATTGCAAGAGGGACAAAAATATAACAGAAATATAGCGGAAATAAACAAGAGTCACAGATATACAATAATACACAATTTTCTATTAATGAGTGAAAATGTACAAAGACTGTAAAATACAGAGTGAAAGACTCGCTAGAATGGTGGCAACTTATCTCTTAGAAGATATGTCATGGATACTCGCATCTATGGGAAGATGATTATTACAAGGAAGCCCTAAGGGAATGTTTAACATAAGGAAAATCCAAAACCCTAACCTCGGAATATGAAAATCCAAAAGGTTTGTGGGCCCCGATGGGGGTAGTTGATACGTCAACTTCCTAGGGGCGTAACGTTTTCATACGATCTCTGTTTGGGGCGCTCAATACACCATTAGAAAGATCTATCCGAGGAATACAACTTTTGTGTAAGCAACATCAAACTTCATTCCATGTTGCTCCCCGTTTTCCCAAAAAACATCGTTTAGGGCCTCAAAACGACTCTGAAAGTTCAGGACCCGAAAAACTGTTAAAAATAGTAAATTACCAAAATTGCTAGAGCACTGTTTTGAGCCAGTTGGAAAAGGTGGATGGCCACCAATATCCACCTGGATCATTCCTTATCCATGGTTTTGATTTTAACCTCAACAACCTTCCCTAGTTCCACAAAATTTGTTAAGGTTTCTTTATCAATGAGTGAGTTGTTGATTTTATGATGCATCTTCTTCTCATTCTTTAACTTCTACAAGTTAATTTATATTATGATTTCTAAGAAAATAAATATACTTCATTGATGTTATAAAGTTAGAAAGGTTCTTATTAATATTTGTAATCTCCTCCTTGAGAGCACTTTTTATCTTATTATTATTATTATTATATTGTTGAAGCTATTTTATTTGTTGTCAAAATTGTTAAACTTCTACATCTTGGCAATTCAATTTTTTTTGGGTTTCATCTATGCTTTTTCCAAGTGGGTTCCATCTATGTTGACCAACACTTTGTTGAATTTTTAAAACTTATCTTCTAATTATTCATAATTTTGTTGTTGATTATCATTTGAGTTGGTTGAGAGAGAAAAAAAATGCTCTAAATTAATGCCCTATAATGTTATTTTCTTAGTTAGATGCTCAAATGCTATTTATTTTTAATCTGAATTCATAGTAAAAATATGAAAAAAAATATTTAAGAATTTGAAAGAAATACAACACCTTTATAATTTTATAATTATATTCAAGACTAATTTTTTTGAAATAATCATTGACACCCAATTCTAAATTATCAACCCCATTTATATTCTTTTCTTCTTGAACTATTTTAACTTCTTTGTAATTTATCTCAACTTGACATAAATAATTTATCATACTTTGCAAATGTAGAAAGTTATTGGGTTCAACAAAAAAATGTGGGATGAATCTAATTTCCAACTCCATTATCCACTTTCAACTTTCAACTTAAAAGTAAATCCTTGTTTAATAATAATAAATAATAATCTATTTATAAGGTCACGGCCAAGCCAGCACACCAAATTGGTGTATGAGACCCCCTTGTTTGTGGGACAAGGGACCCCCCTCCGCCCAGCGATTTGACTGGTAAAGTCTACGAAGGTATACATACCCTACCCCCATCTAGATTTGAACCTGTGACCTCTTAAGAGGAAACACATGTTCTTAACCAT
>WSFP011527841.1:0-12185 GCA_009831015.1 Picea engelmannii | reverse complement strand
AGGATTAGGTGACAGCACCTTAACTCTCACTTGCCCCCAAGGACACACCGAGTGGATTGAAGATTTCTTCCACGTCTCCCAAAGGTGTGTATAAGGCGGCAACAGGGGGTAATACCTCAATGGGTCTGATGTGTTGGCCGAGAGCTTTCTTAAGGCAAGAAACATGGAAGACGTGTATTTTGCTGCCCTGAGGAAGCTCCAACTCGTAAGTTACAGCCCCTATCTTCCTGCTGACTCTGTAGGGCCCAAAGAAACGTGGCTGTAATTTGTCTGCTCCGCTCCTTTTGATGGATGCCTGTCTATATGGTTGGAGTTGTAGGTAGACCAGGTCACCAACCTCGAAAGTACGATCAATCCTGTGTTTGTCTACTTGGACTTTTTGATGGTTCTGTGCTTTCTTTAGATGATCCTTCAGCTCGTTGAGAATGTCCTGGCTCTGCTGTATCCAATCCTGTACCATAGGTGCTCTACTGTCACCGAAAGCAATCTCCCCAAAAGATAAAGGGTCGTAACCATACAAAGCCCTGAATGGTGACATGCCTATGGACATGTGTTGGGTAGTGTTGTAGCAGTACTCTCCTAAATGCAACCATCTAGCCCACGCTTTCTGTTGTCCTGCGACATAATTTCTAAGGTAGCCTTACACCCACTTGTTGACTATCTCCGTCTGTCCGTCCGTCTGAGGGTGATAACTGGTGCTAGGGGTCAAAGCCGTACCAACCAACCTGAATAATTCCTGCCAGAATGTACTCATGAACCTGCTATCCCTGTCGCTGACAATGGTCTAGGGGAGGCCGTGCAACCTGAAGATCTCCCTAAAGAACAGTTCGGCCACTTGTGCAGCACTAAAGTCAATAGCTATGGCGAAGAAGTGTGCAAACTTGGTCAACCTGTCCACTACTACAAAAATGCAGTCCTTCCCTTGTGTCTTTGGCAACCCAGTGATGAAGTCCATGGATATGCTCTCCCATTTGTGCTCTGGAATGGGTAAGGGTTGTAGTAGTCCTGTTGGATGCGTGTGCTCATCTTTGTTCTCCTGACATGTAGTGCACTCCTTGACGTGCTTAATCACGTCCTCCTTGAGGTCCTTCCATGAGAATTGTTCCCTCACTTGCCTGTACATCTTGTTGATCCCCTGATGTCCTGCCATTGGTGAGTTATGGTACGCCTACAATATCTTAGCCTTGAAGGTCGATTCAGGAACCAAAAAGATTTGGTCCTTATAGTAGATGATGTCATTCATAATCTTGAAGTTATCATCTCGTACCTGCCCATCCAATAGCTGGCATGCAAACTGATCCTTTGCATACTCCATCACCAGATGGTCTTTCCAGTCAACTGATACCCCGGTCATGGCAAAGATGGATGGCCTCCTAGATAACACATCAGCCACCACATTGTTCTTCCCTTTGACAAATTCAATGTCAAAGTCATAGGCCTGTATTCTGCTTACCCATTTATGTTGCCTCATTCAAATCCTTCTGCTCCAATAGATATTTGAGACTGTTATGATCTGACTTGACCACAAACCTGGCACCAACCAAGTATTGTCGGAATTTGGCTAGTGCATGCATGATAGCCAGCATTTCTTTGTCATAAATGTTGTAGAGTAGCTCGGGACCCTTGAGCTTCCGACTCTCATAGGCAAGAGGGTGCCTCTTTTGCATCAGTACGGCCCCTAGTCCTTCCCCGGAGGCATCACACTCCAAGGTAAAAGGAAGACTGAAATCTGGAAGGGCTAAGACTGGGCACGTACTCATCACTTCCTTCATCTTGTCCATCGTTATTTGAGCCTCCTCGTCCCACTTGAAGGCTCCCTTCTTAGTCAAATCGGTCAAAGGTGCACACAGCTGAGAAAATCCTTTGACAAATTTCCTGTAATACGTGCACATACCCAGAAATCCTCTCAATTTGGTGAGTGTCTTAGGAGTAGGCCATTCCATGATGGCGTGTATTTTTTCTTGATGTACCTGCACCCCCTTTGCTCCGATGATGTGTTCTAAATAGAGGACCTCTGTCATTCCAAACTCACGTTTGGACTCCTTAGCATACAGTGACTGTTCCTCCATGATTGACAAAATTTGATCCACATGCCTGAGATGCTCCTCCCACGTCTTGCTGTAGATAAACAAGTCATCAAAAAATACCAACATGTACTTTCTCAGCTGCTTGTTGAACACATGGTTAATACATGATTGGAATGTAGCAGGGGCGTTGGTTAAGCCAAAGGGCATCACCAAAAACTCATAATGGCCGTAGTGACATCTAAAAGTTGTTTTTGAGATGTCTTCCTCCCTCATCTTGATCTGATGATAACCAAAGCGAAGATCAATCTTAGTGAAGTAGATGGCCCCATGCAGTTCGTCCAATAGTTTTCAATCCTGGGTATCGGGTACCTGTTTTTTATGGTCTTTTTGTTCAAAGCCCTGAAGTCAATGCACATCCTCATAGTGCCATCTTTCTTCTTCACCAGCACTAGTGAAGAAGCAAAAGGGCTACTGTTGAGCCTGATGTGCCCCATGTCCAAAAGTTCCTTGATGGCCTTCTCTATCTCATCTTTGTACTTCTTGGGATGTTTGTATGGTGTGGTGATAACTGGTTTGGCCCCTTCCTCTAGCTCAATAATGTGCTCAAACCCCCTATCTGGTGGTACCCCTAGAGGAATAGGCCCAAACACCTTGTGGTGCCTGTCAAGGATTTCTTTGATCTTTGGGGTGTAGTGAACCTTGCCTTGTTCATCCACACGTGTCACAATCCTGCATTCGGTTGCGTATACTACCTCGTCCCTCCGAAAGATGGCCTCCATCCTCTTGGTCGTGACTACATTTGCAGCATTCCCTGTCATGCCCCTCAGCACTACCTTTCGCCCACCTTCCTCTGTGAATGACATCTCCATCGTTTTGTAGTTGGTGGTGATAGGCCCCAATGTGCTGAGCCACTGAACCCCTAGGATGATGTTGGTATCTGGAAGGTCCATGACATAGACGTCCTGTGTCAGCTCATGCCTACCCAAGGTAAGCTTCATGCCCGAAATGTATCTATCACATGGCATAGTACTTCCTCCTGCAACCTCCACTTTGAATCCTTCAAATTCTATTGTGGGTATGTGCCTCCTCTTCAGTAATGCTGCATCAATGAAGTTGTGGAAAGCTCCTCCATCAATCAAAACCGAAACTCTCTGTCCTTGCAAGACCCCCCTCATTTGGAAAGTATTATACTTGGGCACTCCATTGATAGATGCCAGGGTGGCCATACTGTCCTGTCCTGTGATATGCTCCTCCTCCACTGCCTTAGTGGTTTCTGCCTCCATGTTCTGTATTTGGCCGACCTCATCTTCCTCCTCGTTGTCTGAAGTGACCTCAATGTAGTGCACCTGACCGCAGCCCATGCATTTGTGTGTTGGGTTTCATGGTTCTTTGCAAGTGAAGCAAAGTTGCTTCCGTCTCAACTCCCTCCTGGTGTTCTCATCCACTCTGCCACGGCCCTTATCAAAACCCCTTGGGTCACGTCCTCTCTGATTCATTGGAGGTCTTTGGTCTCTTCCTCCACTGTTAAGAGGTGGTCTGGGTATGAATTTAGATGCAATTGGACCCAAATCCCTCGTCTTCCAAATGGCCTCCTGTAGGTTGGTAGGCTTGAAAGCCTTTAACCCAACCCTTCAAGGGTTCCATCAACCCTTCTGTGAAAAGCATCATGAGCCTGGATGGGGACATATCTTGCACCATCACTGCCAACCTCTGAAATTCATCAATATATGCCTCAGTCGTACCTGTTTGCTTGAGTTGGGTGAGCTCTCGGAAATGTAGCTCAAGATCTCCTTGATCAAATCTATCAATGAGCTTCTAAGTGAATTCTGTATAGGACACAATCCGATTGTGGCCGAGTGTGGTGAGTCTGTGATACCACCAGTCATGAGCCTTGCCATCCAAGTACATAGTGGCAAACTTGATGGCCTCCATCTCCCTCATGGGGTTGAGCCGTAAGTAGGTATCCAGCTTTTGTACCCAAGATTGTGCTGTCATCTTGGCCGTACCATCAAAGTATGGAATCTCTATCTTCCCTGCTCTTCGTTCAAACTCAAAACTTCCCCTGTGGTTCATCCTAGGTTGATTTCTAAACCTAAGTTGGCAATACTGATCTAGGGACATCTGTCTTTGGACCCTCATATCCAAACTGTAGTACTCCTTGGTACTCCTTGCCAGTTGTTCCACAAAGTCTTCAACCTATTCCTGTTGCCCTTGCTCATCTGTGAATGTGGGCATGTACGATCTAGGGTTAGCTCTGCTACCCGAATGTCGGCCAAGCTGTTCATCTGTGAACGTGGGCATGTATCGCCTAGGATTGACCCTTCTACCCATCTAACCCTGGGGCATGTCTCCTTCCAGACTTCCTTTGGATCTGGGGGATTTCTTCGAATTATATCTGATCTCCTCATGGACTCCACCGGATCCATCAGCCTCCTTATTCCCATACGTATCAGGGTTCTTCCCTTGATGGGTCACTTGCATCAGAAGTTCATTTAGCTTGGATTGATTCTTGTTCATTATCTGCAGGTTCTCGTCAACCCTCTTCAAAGTTTCAAAAAGTTCGACCTGTCCCCTTCTGCTGGTTTCATGGTACTCGTCCAAGTGTTGGACCAATGTGCTTTCCATGCGGTTGACGGATTGCTGGAACTTGTCAAATTCGGCTGCTATGAGAGCCAAGCCTTGAGGCTCATGGTCATCCCCTAACCCTTCCATTTCGGCCTCTGTTTCACTACTTGGTTTCTTCCTTCAACCCATAAAAATACCACTGTACCTCTGCATGCGTCGATCCTTCCACAGGTTTGGAGGATCGAAGCTCTAATACCACTGTAATGATCTCAAGCCAAATTTTTTTGCTTGGAATCACTAACTACCACTGATATGTTGATATGCAGGTGTTTATTGAGTTATCCAGTTATTAAGTGCATTCATACAAGTTTCATTCATCACATGAAGATCACAATACATTCAAGATATAGAAGCACAAGCAAAGATCTGACCTTTTATTATGAGCAATATGAAACCAATACAATAGATAGCCGATCTGGAACAATCCTCAGATGGGCGGAAAGACAATAGATATGAGCTGCTACAAAATGCTTTGCCGATACAAAATAAACCTCCAAAGGCTGAATAGGAAATGAAGATCAATACAAGGAGATCTGACTGCCAACTCTCCAGATGAAGAATGCCACGCTCTACTAGAAGACTAAAACCCTCAATAAATCGATCCCACTGAAGGAAGAGTCCAAATGAGTCCAAACTCGGCAAGATGATAGATCAGGGTGGTAGGATCACCCTCCTGAAATCTCAAGCTGAACGTCCAAGGCAAACCCCTCCAAACTCAGAATCTTCTGCTGAAGTTGCACCCTCCTTGATGCCTGAAACCCTAGGTGGTTCGTCCCTGATGAGAAAAGCCTCCAAATGCCCTGAAACTCCCCAGGAATGTAGATCGAGCTATGAGAACCCTGTAGGAGAAGTTTCAGACTCAGATTCCAAGTGTAGCCTTCTAGATCTGAGATTTACTGAATCATAGGACGTCTCCTTAGCCTCCAAGACGTCCCACTCTGAAGCTAAATATCTGATGGTGATAACTCTCCAGAAAAACCCTTAAAATGATGGTAGTGCCCCTGCAAATAAAACCCAAGTGTCGGAATGGCCACAAGCTCTCCTGATAAGCTGGATCGAACCCTCCTCTAGAAGATGGTGCGCCCTTGCTGGAAACACAAGAACAGTACGACCCTGCTACCTTCTGAAGTGTTGGATGGAAATATGCTGAGAGTAGAATGGTGTGGAGGAATCTTTCATCCCCGAGACCAAGCTGTGGAACAAGGTGAGTGGGTATTTCACCACTGAGTTGCTCACAAGGGTTTGTACAGCAAAACCCCCAAACTGAATGCTCAAGAGCAATAGCAAACAATATACCAAATCCAGAATGAATAATAGGTGCGCCGCAGCCTCTTAATTATACTTTTTCCTTCTAATTCTTTGTTGAGTTAGGTTAACTCCCAGGGTTAACTTCTATTCTTCTGTTGAGTTATCTTTTACTCCTTTTTCTTTCTCAAGTCAACTTAAAAATATAACTTTAGTCTAGTTGACCTTCCCCCTCAGTGCGAGACTATGACCTAGTGGGGGTGCCCAGGCCACTGAGTCTCCTCATCACCTCTCTCTCAAGAGGTGGGGGACATTACACATTTGACTTGAGATCCTTGGATGGCTTATCCATTTGTCTTTGTAAGACCCAGGTGATGGACAGTTTTGGAAGAACAGGCCTAGCTTGAGCTTCCATGGGGCTTGGAGCCCACAGGTTGGGTGTCAAGGGCACACATGCTGGATGATGAAGACATTTTGGAGGCCTAGAAGACATCGTGGAGGACCTCACCTAGCCCTACCACCCAAACGACTTGTCTGAGGCCAAAACGGCACCTTTGAGGGCTTGACGTCATATTAGGGCTAGGGTTTGGTGGTGGGTGAGGACACTTGGCACGTTTTGGAGGAAAGAGCCCATGGATCGTGAGGAGAGGCTTGTATCGAAGACACTTGGCCTTTGGAGGCCTAGCTCACCCATCTCCAACTCAAATGACTTGACCTAAAGTGCCAAACGTTACCCAAAAGGAGGGTGACGTCATGTTTTAGTGTTTCTTTTATGTGCAAAAGTATGAATTAAATAATATTGTTTTGTAAAGGGGCAAGATAAGGGCTTTTGACCCCTTATCTTGTGTTTTAACTCTTACCCTAAATTACGTGGACAAACTATTTGTTAGAGGATTTGTATAAATAGAGATCATTTGTATCTCATTTGGATCACAACTCTCCCATCTTGGAGAGGATTCTTGGCTGAAATTTGTTCCCTACTTGGGCAACTCTCTTTATCTCTCTTGGTTACATTATCTTGTGATGGTTTATCTTTGCTATTGGATGGATGGATGATGCGCTAGCTCTCTTGGAGGCTTGTTTCTTTCTTTATAGTGGAATTTGCTTGGTGAATTAGGGTTTCATCTTGTTAATGCTTCAACTAGGTAAGGATTTAATGCTTATTGCTCTCTTTTCTTGGTTGTAAGGTTAATGTGATGATTTCTTAGGGAGTATAAGGGCATACAAACCCCTCCAAGTCCATTGTAATTGTTTGAAATAATTTTTTGTGCAAAGGAGACTAGGAGCAAAAAGGTTTACACCCTTGTAGGTTTTCCTTGGGGAGTAAAGGGCTTACAACCCCAAGAAGGTAACTCATCCAACTTGTTTAATCAAGAGACTCCATTTACCCAATAGAAAGACTTTAATCTTCATGCATTGGAGAAATAAATTATTGCATTGGTAATCGTAAACAATTGAGATATTGAGATCGTCTAAGTTGGAATATTTTCTCTGTGCTCTAAGCTTGCTAGGGTCACAAAGGCGTTTTGTTTCTCCAAGTAATTCTTGTTGCTGTTACAACTTTAGTCTACAGACATTAAGGCTGCAGAAAACCCTAAACAACTCTCTTTTCAACTGTCAAAAGTTGCTAGTATTTTGCCCCTACAATCTACTAATCCTAGTGCACTTTTTGGGTGGATTACGTGCAATTTTTGGTGGCTGATTTTTCTGCTGTAACAACTTGTTTGCTACAGCCATAAGGCTGATAAAGGATCTCTGCAATACTTGTTTCTAACAGCCTTACTTTTATGCTAAAGTCTTGCTCTTTCAATCTTGAGTTGTACTAGTGTTTAGCTAGCCTATCTCTTGCATCATTTGGTAGACTTTTAACATTTGTTTAGCAGGTCTAACAACTATTTACTTGCTTGTCCACCTAACATATAGCTCGTACAATTGTTTTTTCTTGTGTCTCGGGCAGGTACAAACACTTTCCACAGGTACTCAAAGACTTGGCAACCTTAAACCACTTCCAAGACATGTCATCAAAGCCATCTTCCACTTAGCAACTTGACCTATAGGGGAATTCATTTCATCATCTCACTTCCCATCTCATTTCCCCCTAGGGTCACCCAGGATTCCCCCCTTGAGGTGATCACTTCACCTCTAAAGTGACATGAATACGTATCTGAGGTGACAGTGGGTAGGTGTTTTCTTAGTTGTCGCCGTATTGTGGTTTGGGTCGGGCTTTGCCCAACCTACAACTCGTGCGATAATAAACAGCTCTCACCATGATATCATCTGACAAATTCATGAGCTAAAAAGATGCAAATGACTAACCAATGATTCGTGGGATGAAGAGAGAAATCGACCCATAAAATAATGTTTTATTTACTTACAAATATGTGCCATAGACTTAATATCATAGCCCCTTTCACTATACTCGTGGGCAAATAAACACGTGGCTGGCTTGGGTCAAAACAATATGTGAGTGAAGGAAACGACCCACCTAACATATAGAATAACGTTTAATTGCCTCCACGTATATGCCATCATATAACTTTATGGTAGTACTCCGTCAAAGGTAGATATGCTAATGTATGAATGGAGTAATGAAGGGTGTGGCCCCATCATTAAAATAACAATAATCCACCTCCACATATGTACCGTCACTGTAGTTTAAGGTAACAAAGGATTAATAGGACCCCATTGACACATTAGTGCATGAACATATGTGCCAAAGCTCAACACCATAAGTTCACTCTAAGTGATAGAAAAGCCCAAATGGGCTATGGTGTTCAGCATCTAAGCTTAAACCAAGCTCCACCATGCCAAACATATCCATTGGAAAGACTAGATCCATGTGAAAGAAGATGTGTATGCAAAGCACTATCCACCAATATGACGTCGACCATGCCAATGCATAATCAACATAGAAACCTAGGTACTAACACAATCTACCACTTCAGCCATGTCTCATCCCGCACCACCATCATCGAATCCCTTAGGGGGATAGAATCATCATACATGAACCAAGATGTAACGTCCTCTAGTCAAGATGAACAAGTATACCAATGCAGCACCATGATGAGGTAGTAAGCTCCATAACCCTCAAAAGTACACCAAGAGGGTGATCCATAAACCATCAAGCATGATCATCAATCAACTCAACCAAGAAAAGCATCACCTCCTAGCAAAGAATGAAGGTATGTACCCCCAATCCATTAAAAACTCCATGGGTACCATGCTGCAAATCATATCCTGGATGAAAATCATAGGAGTTACCCCCATGCAATATGAGGCGATAACATGACTCATTAAGGTCACTGATTTCTTCCTTTCATGACTCCATTTCCCAAAGCAAGGCACTAGAATTGATAGCACCAGCTGTCATATTGAAAATTCACCTTTATTTGTTGATGTTAAAGTGAAATCTGCCATTTAAAGGGAATAAAGCTAGTTGTTCTGCAATTATTCGTGCAGAAACATGGGGAGATCATCACAGATTTGTGTTATTTTGAGTTGATTTGACAATTTCGCTTTGCTGATTTGAAGAAATTAGTTGCAGATTTGAAGGAGACAGCGAAGTTTATTGCAGGTTTGGAGCACTTTTCCCAAGAAATTAAAGTTAAGCTTCAAACCCTTTAGGGGGACGCCCTTGGGTTGGCATGAACATATATAGAAGTGAGAGGTAGTGTGATTGGTGATGGGACACACTCCCTGTGTTTATCCAGACACTTTAGATCACATTTTATCCAAGGGTATTTCCAGGCTACAACATTGTCACAAAATAGCATGCTGCCTTGTCCCGGTATACCTGCAAATCCACTGGAATTCTCCTCCACCAGATAGCCTCACAAGTTGCAATTTCTGTTGCCTTGTAATTTGCTCCCATTGATGAAAGAGCCACAATTGTTGCTTTTTACTGAGCCATGATACTGCACCTGAACCCTGACTAAATGTGTATTTGGACTGATACTGCACATTATCTTGCATTTTCCTCCTCTCATAGCACAATTCTTAGAAGTGTGTGTAAAATGCTACTATTGTCATTTATCTAATGAATAATTTATGTGTCACAGGTTGGATAGTTTGGTTGGTCTATTTGCAGTTGGTTGTCAACCTTCTGCAACAAGTGATCCATTTGGGCTGCGAAGGATTTCACATGGGCTTGTAAGCAAACTTTTAATGAACTATTAATATTAAGCATGTCTGATTTGTTTTGTTGACTTGATAACACAAAGTTTCAAAGCTATGCAGGTGCAAGTGTTGGTAGAAAATAAAAAAAATGTGGATCTGAATATGGCCATACAAATAGCAGCAGATGTCCAGCCATTACATATCTCTTCTTCCATCATAAATGATGTAAGAAGCTGATTTTATGTGGGAAAATTCAATACCATCACGACCTTTAGAAATCCATTATGAATGAATTGAGTCAAATATTTTTTCTGCTAAACATTTCTTGCAATTCCAGGTGCATCTCTTTGTGACAAGGAGGCTTGAGCAACTTCTGGTTTGTTCACGAACTTTATCCTGGCTGCCTTGATTGAACATGTGCAATATCTTAGTTTACTGCTATATGCACAGAAAAACAGCATGTCTTTGCAAATGTATTACCGTTTGACTGAATATCCATGAGATGATAAATGGTTCTTTTATTTTTTACCTTAGAAATATCCTATGTTGTAGATGGATAAAGATGTGCACCTTCAAACCCAGAATTATCAGTAATACATTCCAATATAATTTTAGCTTTCCTTTCAATATCTAAGCTAAAATCGTTGCAAGAAAAGAGAAGGATATTTATAGAACTCTCCACTAGAGTGATGGTTTGGAGATATCTACAAAATAGAGAGTATATCAATTTCTTGAGGTGGATGATGTACAACAGTAAAACAAATAGTCAAACTTCATGAGCCATATCAATTTCATATTGTTCTAGGTCAACCTTTGGGAAGAGGGCATTTTGAAATTTGTATATCACATAAGATATTCAGTTGTGGAGAAAGAATCCACTAAGGAGTGTTGGCTAAATGTAGAACGCAAGTCCTTGCAATTGGGCTTTTATCGAAAGTATATGCATCTTATTGGACTGCCGATGCTGGTGAAGATAGTAATGACTGTCCAAATGGAAAACCACCAAGCGTAAATTTAAGTAGCATAGATCTTTTGCATTCTGGGCCCTGAATCTGAAGCTAAAGTATTAATTGGTGTATTTTGGATGTATTTCTGAGTAACATTATCCACCCTAGATGCTTGCATTTGCATGTACCATGTGATATGATAATGTACATGTGTTTGTGTTAAATAAATGCTAGTCATAGTACAAAATATAATACGAAATTGGGGAAGCCTGAAGCTGCACCCCTGGGTTAAGTGCTGTATGTCCTTTCTTTCTGAGTTTTCCTCGTCTTTTTAGGCCTTTTCTATACAACAAAATCAGGGATGATTAAGATGAAAGTGAAACTCCCCTTAATTTTTAGTGGCCTGTAGATGCAGCAGGATACATAATAACCAGACCGTACTAAACTTCTCTTACAATTGATCCACGCCCAAGATGTACTCTGTTTAGTCACTGAATATGACCTGCTATACAGTACTAAGGCTAATGAATATAGTAGTATACTTGGAACAAAAAGAGACTAGCAAAAGTCCATGGAAGAAGTATAAATTTAAAATAAGCATCAAAGTCACTGCCTCAGAATTTTTCTTATGATTTAGCAGTGGATGGATAGTCATAACTGTTAGAATTAGGGCAGTAAAGCAGAACAAAGGTGTCTTTTAATTTTCAGTGAGAATAACAACTAGATCTTATATCCAGAAAACAAGTTTACACTACTTGAACAGAGAAAACAAACTTGTGTGCTCAGATCTAAGATAGTTTAGTTATTTAGTTAAAGAACAGATCTAGAATAAACATTAGTTCTGATCTATAATGCTGGAATAAATCTTATACAGATCTACAGATCTAAACTCAAAAGAAACACAATCTGATCATGAGCTGCAAACCAAACTTCAGAAACAAAGAGTAAGAACCAAAACTCAATATACAGTCCAGATCTGATAACATTCAATGCTGATACATAAATCTAGATAGATCAAAACAAAAACTCAAAGCAAAATTCAGATCTGATAATGATAAACTGAATAGATAACTTACCTTGCCCTGAAGTCTTACCTCTGAAGATGTCACAGCCACACACTAGAGATGCAATACCATTTGTTATTATGCTCAGACAAAGTCCGGCTCATAGATCCACCATATAGGTTGGATCTCTTGCCAAGAGAAGAATAGACTTTCTTGCCACC
>WSFP011527832.1:0-12186 GCA_009831015.1 Picea engelmannii | reverse complement strand
CCATGGTAATAATTTAATTTAATGTCATTATATACTGGCCTTCATAACCTTCTAAGTCATCAAAACTTTAGTGATCTTGGAACGCTTCTCTTAATGTTTTTCAAGCATCAAAATAACATTTTAAAGAAATCCAAGCAATCTCTTACTTTTCTTAAGGTTCGAAAGACCAATTTTGGTCTCAGTGGACGTTAAACATCATCATCATCATCATAATGTTTAACCATTTTTCAAGGTAAATTTTTTGTTGTGGAAGAAGATACAATATGTTGATTAATCATGTTTACAAAAAATGATTCAATCAATGATTGACCTATTTAATTAATATTTTAAATCAATTTTTTTGATTAAATTATATTCTTAAATATTTTTACTAAATTTTCCATTAACTTTGATAAAAATAAAATTATTATAGTTAAATCTAACAAAAAAATTATTTCTCTAATTTTATATAGTGATGCATATGAAATCATGAAAACAATTATTATTATTATTATTTTGTTGACTAGGGAAATCAACAACTAGTCAGGCACGTACTCGCGTGACACGTGGTCGTGTTATCCAAATGATACCACTATAACTCTAAGCATGCCAATGCGTCCCCTCACATGACACACAAGGCTAGTCAAGGGTTTTGAATCAATGACTTCACATAACCGAGTGCCTTAACAATACACTCCATCACCGTCTGTTCTGCACCATGGGGGCTATGAAAACAATTCTTATTATTAGCAAATTTTTTTATAAATTTATTTTGAGGGGTATGAATTTCACATCTACATTTAAACATAGGAAAAAATATTTGAATTTTAAAATTCTTACAAGCAATAAAAACAAATTTACCATAGATTAATACCTTTAAAACAATTTATTTTCATTCGTTAACCTTGAATTTCAATTATCATTCAATTTACCATAGAGTGATACTTTTAAGGTTGATTATTAGGCTTTGGCATCGAATCTCAAAATGATAGTTCATCTTAGGTACATGTAAATTAACAATCCACCCTTACATATGGTGGTGGAACCTTAGTCTTGAAAATTGCAAATGACATAGTAGGAAACTTATCGTTGTGTTGGGATCTAGTTCTTATCATTGTGTTATTGTGTCAATTGAAGATTTTAACCTTGCACAATTATTTACTACAAACAAATTCTCAATAAAAACAAAAAATATACAATGGCACATACATACACAATACACAGAGATTTTACCTTGGAAACCCAAACCGGGAAAACCAACAACCTGTTTAGAGCCACACATTTAATCTTTTATTCACATATTCTTCATTATTTGCAATACAATATACATATATATCAGTCAACAAATCTAATTCCTTAACTGAAATTAGAAAACCATCGGTGAAAACCACATGTCGAAAACCACTTAAAACGGACCCAAAAAAATCCACCCAATTTTTTTTTTCTTCGGGTGCTTCCTCCCTCAAACCGCCTTATAGGGGCGCCCCACGCGCCTCCTACTCCCTGAGGCTCCCATATCAGTGTATAGTACATGGGACCAATATTGCAAACAATATAAATCATACCCAACATTCTCCCACTTGCTGTTTCTTTGCATACAAGAAATTACAAGACTACATAGTCAACAATCCAGGGAAACAATGTCCATAGATCCTCTACCCCAAGAGAAATTTTCAGTGCTCACAGATTTTGTTAATGAATTTTCAACATTCTTCAAAGTTTCCACCTTCATCAACAACACCTTCTTTTCTTCAACCACGTCTCTCAAAAAGTTGTATTGAACATCAATATGCTTTGTCTTTGAATGATAAGATGGGTTCTTCGCCAGAAAGATTACACTCCGACTGTCACAATCTATCCTTACAACTTGTTGTACCAACCGAATACTTGAACACAATCTTTGTAACCACACTAATTCCTTTCTCTCATGAGTGGCCACCATGTATTCAACTTCTATAATTGAGAGTGCCACTACAAATTATATTTTGCTCATCCACCTAATTGCTCCTCCAAACAGGTTAAACACATACCCAGTTGTAAATCTTTTTTGATCCAGATCTCAAGCCTAGTTTGCATCAATGAATCCATGTATATCCGACAGTATGTCCAATCCTGGTATTCCTTGGTAGCACAATCCATAACTAGTAGTGCCATGCAGATACCTGAAAACCCTCTTTACTGTTGTCCAATGCTCCTTCCCCAATTTTGACATATAACTGCTCAAAATTCCCACTGCATGTGCAATGCCTAGTCTAGTACAAATGATTGCATACATCAAAATTCAACTGCACTAACATATGGAACACGAGACATTTCCTCTTCTTCTTCTCGTGTCTTGGGACACTGAACCACAAATAACTTTACACCTACATGAATAGGAACCCTGATTGGTTTACATTCATGCATATTAAACCTATGCAACATTGTCTCGACATATTTCTTCTGATTTAACCATAGTTTCCTATTTGCTTGATCTCTTTTAATTTCCATGCCCAAAATAAAATTTGCAGCACCAAGATCCTTCATGTCAAACTTAGAGGACAACTAAGTTTTGACATCTTTGATAATCTCCTTGTCATTTCCTATCAACAACATATCATCCACATACATGACCAAATAAATAATATGCTGACTGATTAATTTGAAATACACACAATGATCCTTTTTGCTCCTTGTGAAGCCAAGTCTCAACATATAAGTATCAAATTTTTGATACCACATCCTTGGTGATTGCTTTAACCCATATAGGGATTATTTTAGCCTACATACTAGCTCTCTCTTTCCTTTCACAACAAATCCTTTTGGCTGCTTCATGTAGATTTCTTCTTCCAGATCCCCATGTAAGAATGCTATCTTCACATACATCTATTCTACATTGAAATCAAACACAACAACAACATATAAAAGAAATCTACTAGAAGTTAACTTGGCAACAAGAGATTTTTTTTTACCAAAGTTAATTCCCTCTAACTTGGAATAACCTTTTGCTACTAACCGATCCTTGTATTTCTCCACTTTGTCTTCTTCATTCAACTTCTTCTTAAACACCCATTTGTTGCCAATAGTCTTTCTTCCATTTGGCAACTCCACTAGATCCCAAGCCTCATTCTTATCTAAGGTTGCCAATTCTTCAACCATGACCTTTTTCCAGAGTTTTCCATCCTCTGAATGCAGTGCCTCCATAATAGTTCTATGATCATCATCAGTAATAGGCAAAGAAAAATTTGAACATAAATCAGGTGGAGTATACCTTTCTGACTGCCTTCTTTCTCGAACCGATCTCCTCAATACTGTAGTATTAGGATCTTCTTCTTCTAATTTATGTTCTTCTGTAGAGTTTGATTCATTATCCTTCAAATCAAACTCTATTTTCTCTGGTTCTTCCTCCCTTGGTAGGACTTCTTGTTTGAAAACATCTTTGATTTCTCTAAATACCTTCTTATTTTCTAGGTTCCAAAGCTTATAACCTTTCAAACCATCTTTATACCCAATAAAGATACATATTTTAGCCTTTTTATCTATCTTACTCCTAATTTCCTTTGGAACATGAACATAGGCATCACAACCAAATACCTTGAGATGTGTGCAAGATAGTTTCTTACCAGTCCATACCTTGTGTGGAGTCTTGTCATCTAGTGCTGATGAGGGTGATTGATTGACCAGGTAACATGCAGTACCCACTACCTCTACCTGGAATTCCTGTCCTAACTTGACATCACTGAGCATGCACCTTGTTTTTTCCATTATCATCTTGTTCATCTTGCTTGCAACTCTAATTTGGTGAGGTGTATATGGAGTAGTCTTCTTCCTTGCTATATCACACTTCTTACATAATTCTTTGAATTCATTTCTAAATAATTCTCCACCATTATCCGTCCTCAACACCTTAATTATCTTCTTTGTGTTTGGTTTATTGTCTTGGCATTGTATTGGCTATCTATATTAAGGAAGTTTTTGCTGGGTTTTCTCCCCCATGAGGGTTTCCCAGGATAAATGATGTGTATCTTATGATTGTGTTTCTCTCAATGATCCTACCTATGTTCTTTTTATCTAGTAAATTGAAAAGAAACCTAATAATATCTCAAAACTTAACATGGTATCAGAGCTAAGACGAAGATAACATATTTCACTGGATAAAGAAAAACGTCACTGTTGTCATATAAGAAAATTAGGGATTTTTATTGAAGAGGAATTTCAACCTAAAAATCATCTAGAAAAGTGCACCCTAGCCTAGGGAACTCTTTGGCACCTTCAACACATTTTTTCAGTGGATAGAACTCCCGAAAAGTGAAACCCTAGTTTTCACTAGTACCAGAAAACCAGAAGTACCAGAAAACCAAAATTACCAGAAAACTGGAAGTACTAGAAAACCAAGAAACCAAAACCAATACCAGAATTACCAGTCTAGAATTCCGCTGGTCAAGTTATAAGAGCTAAAATTTGGATTTTCAGAAATCCGACTGCACCAGCTTACTTGCCTCAGCTCAGTGCATCTAGCCTCTGGATCAGAATTTCAAAATTTGAAGTTTGAAAAATTAGGGTTTCCTCATAAAACCCCAAGTTGCAGTTGCAATTGCAGTTTTTGAATCAGTTGCAGTTGCAATATCAATTGCAGTCACCCTTGAAGTCTTTAAGAGTTGGTAATTATTACCGTTTCTACCAGATGGTTCCACTACCTGCAAAAAATATTAGAGGTATGTATTCACATATGTTTAAACTATTAAGATTTAAAGGGTATTTTCAAGAGAAGGGATCTCTTACCGTAGATCCAGAAGGATCTAAAGATCCAACACATTCAGAGGAATAATGCAACCGAGGTTTGATTATTCTGACATGCATCTATTTGATATGACATTATTTTGATCTAGGTTGCATGTTGAAGTTATGACCATCATACTAACCTTTGGTCAAAATTAAACTCAAAGTATTAGATGTATTAAAGTTGAGATCATAAAGTTTATTCTCTAACCCAACTTTCTGTCAAGATAACATATTGTCTTAGTACAGAAGACAGGTTGAAGAAAGAATTTGTCATCTTGAGTGAAGGAGACTTGGAATAAAATAAACACACTCATTCTTGAGGACAAGACTCCAGGTTCCAGGTTTGATTAATTAAGTTTATAAGATTCAAAGTTGCACATGACAAAGTTGATAACTACCCCATTACAAGTAAACACTTTAGTTGAGGTAGCAGTCTTTGAAAAGTATTATACTTGGTAGCATGTGAGCATATCAAGATAAATGCTTAATGTAATCATTTACCAGATACAACTAACATCTTCTCTAGGAGAAACTTCTCGTGTTGATTCCAGGTTACCTTGGATGAATGTTTGTGTTGAAATAATGTAACTGCGAAGAACATTCTTATTATTATTGGATTAAATCCCCATTGCGGATTAATCATGTCATTATTATTATTATTGTTGTTGGACTAATCCCCATTGTGGATTAATCATGTCGGTAATTGTATAAGGACCAAATCCCCTTTTGCGGATTGGTCATCGGACAATTATAAAGGGAAGAATAAGAAGTCGGCCCCAACAACTATTATGGAAGACCCATAATTAATTAAAGGTGGGTTTACCTACCCAGAGTGAGAGGTCAGCCATGCCAATTATGACCTTTCACATGTGCCAGTCTTGTATAAATAAGAGGCTAGTGCCTCACTTCAAACACACAACTCACTTGCTCATTCTCTTATGAGGTAAGCTGCAATTACCAGTTGGAGAGAGGAGAAGAAGAGTGGCGCATCTCTTGGGGAGGAATTTCTGTATTGGTTTGAGTTATCTCTTGAACATTGTATAAGCTATTTATGATATGGAATTTTTTGTTGGGTTTTCTTCCCCTAGAGGGTTTCCCAGGATAAATGTTGTGTCTCTTGTGAATGTGTATTTCTTAGTGATCTTGTTCTTATGATGCTCTTATCTATTGAAATGCAAAGAACTATAATAATGGCATAAACATTAACAGTTTGATCACAACACTATAAGAGTGTTGATCTCATTTCTTATTGTATTTCTTACTTTTGATCCTTGTTTCAGATAGGTCACAAGTGAAATCTCTAAAGGAGCTACTATGATGATTGTTCGTGCTATTATTTTATTTACTATTATCAAAAGAGTATTATCCTTGCTTGCTGTTTTGTTGACCTTGTTTCAAGTTACAGGTGATAACCCCAAGGAAGCTATAGTGAAGGTTACAGAAGGAAACCGATTAGATGAGACATGAAGCAAACTATGTACATAACCATATACATTCATGTACCAAAGAAGATGAAGAAGAAGCTATCTTTTGAAATCCAGAGTATCTCATATGGAGATTGATTGTAAGGAGCAGAAGGCTCCAAAGATGACTGAACATTAGAAAAAGAACTCACAGTAGACTTGTTCAAAGGATAATGAGGCCAACTTGATGGGAAGCATAGCTCATTTGAATTCTGACTCAAATTTTCATATTTAGACTTGGTATTCAACACCAAGTATACCCTGTAAGATATGATGAAGTCCTTGTAGACTTAGAAGAAATCGAAAGTAAGCCTGATCTCAGAAAGGATCAGATGAAGAGACAAATTCTAGGACTAGGAGACAAATGCCATGAGAAGACTAGATCATAGCTTTAGAAACTTCTAGGAGATACGAAATCTCCTGGGAATACTCCCTTGTTTCAGTAACAAAGAAGGAAGCCAATCATAAAGACTAGGATATGGATTCTTCCATGAGACTAGAAGAGAAGTCAGTATTGACTTCCAACATTGACTTAAACAGATCAAGCATGTTGCAGATGTACAAAGCCTGATGTGTGTCTAGAGGATTCTCCTATCAAGAGGGAGAAGACTATGACGAGACACTTACTCCAATAATTGGAGAAATAGTTCCAGTATTTATGAAGACAACCAAAACAACCATGATTCATATATAGTATGATATGTAGGGGGAACAATCCCCATATTCAAAATTGAGTGGTAGTTGGTGCATTACATTAGTTGGGTCATGGAGACATGACTACAATAAAAGACAGAGTTACCACCATGAAAGAAGAAGATCTACCTTTAGTATCAGTTATTGATACACTCTTAGTTTCAGATGAAGTTGTTGCCATGATGAAGTAGAGGAGTTACTCTCAGATTTCAACAGTCACAGTGAGAATGGAAGTAACCACTCTCAACTTCAGAACAAATCCAGGTGTAGAATCCCACTTCCAGAAGAAGAGTTGCAGAAAGAGGAGAGGATATACTCTCAGGCAGTGAGATAAATAGTTCTTTGCAAAGAGAACATAGAGCTAGCACATGATTGTGTAGATTGATTTGTAGTTGAGCAAGTGTATCAGATTGGTACAATGTAATGAAAAAATTTGATTTGAAGATTGAAGATAAAAAGAATCAGGTTTGCAGGTTGAAGAAGGATCTGTACAGGTTGAAGCAAGCTCCTAGAGCTTGATATGGAAGAATTGACAGTTTCCTGACGAGCTTGGGATTTACCAAGAGTAAATTTGATTCTAACCTTTATCTCAAGGTTATGAATGATGAGCCAGTGATGTTACTACTATATGTAGATGATGTATTCTTGACAAGATGAAGAAAATCTCATCACAGATTGCAGAAGAAGCTTGCTACAGATTTTGATGAAAGTCCTAATGCTTTATCTATTAGGTGTTGAAGTTTGAAAAATCCTAGAGAAGATCTTCCTTAACCAAGGGAAGCATGCAGTAGAAATACTAAAGATGTTTGATATGTTGGAGTATAAATCCATGAACACACCCATGGAAACAAAGTTGAAGCTCCTGGTAGATAACTCATCAAAATTGGTTGATGCTACTCTGTACAGACATATTATTATTGGTTCATTGATGTATCTGACGTATACCGGACCAAATATATGTTTTGTTGTGAACACCTTTGAGACAGTATCTGATAGAACCTAGACATGTTCACCTTGATGATGCAAAAAATGTGATGAGATACCTTAAGAGTACATTGTATTTTGGTCTATGCTATACTAGAGATCATGACTTCAGATTGTATGGATATATTGATTCAGTTTGAGCTGGAAGTGTTTCTAATAGAAAGAGTACTTTAGGATGTTGTTTCAGTTTGGGGTCAACCATGACTTCATGGTAGAGTAGGAAGCAATCCAGTATTGCTCCTAGCACGAAAGAAGCAAAATATATCGGATGTTGTTGACAGATCTATTTTATCTGGAGATGGAAGGCACCGTGATCCTATGTGATAACTAGAGTTGTATAAAGATGATGTGTTCCATGATGAGTCGAAGCACATAGAGATCCAATATCACTTCATTCGTGATATGTTGTAGAGAGGAGCCATAAAGCTCCATTATGTTGGTATGGATGAACATGTTGCTGATGTGTTGACCAAGCCTCTGTCTCATGTAAAGTTTAATCACTTTCGAGACAAGCTTGGTGTAGTATGAAAGGACCTCCCTCGAAAGGGGGAGTAGTTGTGATGCCAACCTAGTGCTGAAGATTTCCAGCTTCATGCTGATGTTGTTGAGATGCCAACCTCTTGCTAAAGATTTCAACTTTGTGCTGATGTTGTTGAGATTCCAACCTTGTGCTGAAGATTTCCATCTCCGTGCTAATGTTGTTGATATGCCAGCCTTGTGCTGAAGTTTTACAGCTTCGTGTTGATGTTGTTGAGATGCCAGCCTTGTGTTGAATATTTCTAGCTTCGTGTTGATGTTGATGTAGTTCCAGCCTCATGCTGAAGATTTCCAGCTTAGTGCTAATGTTGATGTGGTTCCAACCTTCGTGCTCTGATGATGTTGATACTCCATCCTTCGTGCTGTGATGATATTGTTGCTCCAACCTTCGTGTTGTGATGGTGATGATGCTGTTGTTGTTGATGTTGTATCAGCCTCGTTCTGTTATTGATGATGATGATGTATTAGTGTTATACTAATCCATGTTGATGCAGATGATGATGATGCCACTTCAACTTCTTGCTGACGATGATGATGATGATGCCACTTCAACTTCTTGCTGAAGACGATGATGATGATGCCACTTCACTTCATTACTAAAGATGATGATGATGATGATGTTATTTTAGCGTTAATGCTGAAGATGATGATGTTACTTTAGCCTCATGCTAAAAAAGATGATGATGTTACTTTAGCCACACAGTAAAGATGATGACGATGTTACTTAAGCCTCATGATGATGAGGATGATGATGCTACTCGAGTTCCATGCTATGAACGATGATGATGAGAAAAAATTTCGATGATTTATAGATATTCCATCCAATGTTCCATATGTTGTTAACGTTGCTTCCCTCTCTCTCTCCTTATGATGTTGTAGAATACCCTTCTTGTTGAGGGGGAGTGTTGAAATATTGTAACTGCAAAGAGTATTCTATTTATTTGAGTCATTATTAATTAGATCAATCCCCTTTTGTGGATTGATCACGTCGAGCATTATAATTCACCAAATCCCCTTTTGTGGATTGGTCAAACCCTAAATATATTATGCAAATTGAGAAGTCGACCCCCAGGCTAATTAAAGTGGTTTTAAACACTAATAAGACAAGTCGGCCCTGTCCACTGAAGAGACACCTTTCGAACACCTGTCGGTTTGTATAAATAAAGGAAGCCAACACCTCATTTTTTCACTCACTCATTCACTCACTCAGTGCACAAGTTTGGTAGCTACAATTGGGAGAAGAAGGAAGAGAGAGGCACATTGCTCAGTGGATGATATTCTCTAGTGTTTGGTTTATTGTCTTGGTATTGTATTGACTATCTATATTAAGGAAGTTTTTGTTGGGTTTTCTCCCCCACGATGTTTTCCTAGGATAAATGATGTGTATCTTGTGATTGTGTTTATCTTAGTGATCCTACCTATGCTATTGTTATCTAGTAAATTGAAAAGAAACCTAATAATAGTTCAAAACTTAACACTTTGTTTGATTCTCCACAAGAGCCTTAAACTCTTTAAACCTATCAAATACTTCATATTTCTTCCCGAGGAAATACATCCATTTATTCCTCAAGGAGTCATCTATAAATGACACAGAGTAAACATATTTTCCCAGTGATGGAACCAACACAGGTCCAAACACATCACTGTGCACCAACTGTAAAATTCCCTCTGCCCTCGTTGCACCAGAGGGTAATCTTACCCAATTATGCTTCCCATATATACAATGTTCATAGAAATCAAAATCCAGAGAGAATCTAGACACACCTTCAACCATATATTTATCGTGTAGTAGTCGAAAACCCTTCTCTCCTATATGCCCTAGTCTTTGATGCCACAACATAGCCCTTTCTCCAGAGACTATAAGAGTTTTTTCTTCTTTAGCTCCAATCTTAGGAAAAATGGAATTATTGCAATCATCACTAATAGTGCTTCCATGCAGCTTATATAGAGTTCCAAACCGAACTCCCTTCAACAATACCATTTCTACTCGAACGATTCTGCAGGTTTATTTCTCAAACACTATATTTACCCTTGCATTGTCCATTTTTCTTACATAAATCAAATTTCTGGACATTCCTGGGATGTTTAGAACAAGAGGGAGTGTTCTAATCCTTCCATCCATGAGATTCAACTTGACTTTTCCTCATCCTATGATTTTATCTGTCGAGTGATCACCTAGGAAAACATCACCTCCATCATACCTTTCATATTCACATAACCAATCCATGTGGGGAGTCATATGAAAGGATGCACCTATTTCAACGAACCATACCTCATGATCTACATGTGTGCTTGAAGAATCCAAGTACACATCCCCTCCTTGTTCCACAGATGTTTTTGCTTCTATAGAATGGACATCTTCATATCCCTTCCCATTCTCAACACTTTCTGATCTACATTGCTTCTTCCAGTGCCCTTCTTTTCCACATCTCCAACATACCTTTACAAACTTTCCAGGAGATTTATATCTTCCCTTAGATTTAGATCTCCCACATGATGACTTAGATCTATTTCTTTTCTGAGAGCATCCTCTTGCAAATAATGCTTCTGTTCTCTGTCATTACTTGTTCTTCTGCCTCATATCCTCTATAATAAGGATGAGATCACATCATTGAAACTTAAAGTAGTTGTATTACTACCTATGGCCAAAACCAGAGTATCCCACGAGTATGGTAAATAGAACAATAAACTGATACATTTGTCTTCATCAAAAATCTTAATATCAACAGATAATAACTGACTTACCACTGTATTGAAGGTACTTAGATGCTCTATCACCGAGTCTCCATCTTTCATCTTAAGGTTCTACAAATTCTTCCATAGGAACAATTTGTTTACCATGGACTTTGACTGATACAAATCCCCTATCTTATCCCATAGTGCCTTGGTTGTAGCTTCCACTGACACATTCAGTAACACTGAATCTGAGAGACACAACCATATTGTTCTCTTCGCTTTTCAATCCAAATTTTTACAGTCTTCTTCTAACGTTCTTGCAGGTGCAGTACCTAGATCCACAACGATCCACTAATTTTTGTCCACCAACAAATCTTCCATATTGAGCTTCCATAGCTGAAAACTTTGCCCATTAAATATCTTTATCTCTATTTTCAACTGCTCACCATTTCTTTTCACCTGAAAAATCGATACTGGAGATCTCCCACTATAACAAGGTTTATCACATACCCGAGCCAAACCCTTAGCCACAAAGGTGCCCCCCTGAAGCTAATAACAACTCTGATACCAAATGTAGATTTTAACCTTGTACAATTATTTACTGTAAATAGATTCTCAATAAAAAAACAAAAGATAAAATGACACACACACACACACACATTACACAAAGATTTTACCCTAGAAACCCAAACTGGGAAAACCAACAACCTGTTTAGAGTTGCACATCTAATCTTTTATTCATCATATTTTGTTTATAATACAATACACATATAGTATCCCACGACATCCAAACCCCTAATCCATTGACCCAGATTAATCAACAAACCTAATTCCTTAACCATAATTAGAATACAGTAGATGGGACCAATCAATGTACAATACATGAGATCAATCTTGCAAAGAATACAACACATACCCACCATCAATTAGGGTAACCATTTTATGTACCTAGCTTATAGTTTATAGTAATTATTGATCACTTGTATATATTTGATTAAATGAATTATTCTATGATTCCCTATTTTGATTAATATTTTAAACCATTTCTTTATTTATTGCTAAATATTTTACTAAATTTTTCATTAATTTTGAT
>WSFP011527831.1:0-12186 GCA_009831015.1 Picea engelmannii | reverse complement strand
CTCTTTAGGCTTTGGGACTTTGGGAGTTTCCATACTGGCACACTTCCAATTCTCCCGAACTCCGATTTCCCAAACCGACCAAACTACTGCCATGTGTCTCCCTTATCGGATGACTAAGATTCACTTCGAGTCTTCACCTGGAGTCCATGGATCTGCACCATGTGTCCTCCTTAATAGGATGGTTGAGGATTAATTTGGGTCTTCAGACTTTGAAAATCTCAAATTTAAAAACTTATCTGGCCCCACTGGCTTTTACCCAAAGCCCTGGATCTAGTGACGCCTGGCTCTCGGCAGATCAATGGCTGAGATCCTTTCGGGTCTTCGGGTTTTAGAAATCTAAAACTTCAAACCCCTTGAAGTACATGGGATTCTGCTGCGTGTCCTTTGGAATTAGAAGGTTGAGGCTTACTTCGGGCCTTCACCTGAAATCCACATATTTATACCACGTATCTTCTGGATCAGACGACCCAGATTCACCTCAGGCGATCCAACACTTGAGATTTACTCCAGACGATCTGGCGATTGAGATCTATTTCGGATGATCGGATGATCAATATTTACTTTGGCTCTTCGGCTCTCTGGGCTTTGGGAGTTTCAAATCTCAACTGAAAACCCCTCGAACAGATTTCTCTGGAGTTACTGATCTGCTGACATGTACCTCTGGGTGATCGACGGTCAGGATCTACTTCGACTATACAAAGTTTCGAGGTTCGAGCCCTAACATGTCACATCACTGCATGCCTTTCAATTTGTCTGGGGACACATCGACGGTTTGGAGAAACCCTCTTTTTTCCCCAAAATTCTCTTGATGCTAACACGTAACCCCTTGGTGAAACTGTGGTTTGGATTGCAGGACCGCCTTGGGGAATTATTTCCTGTGCAAGTTGGTTCCTCGTAATGCCTCCTGTCTGTTGATCTCTCTCTCCAATGGGATCCGATGGTTGGGACCTTAACCCTTGCTTCCTTTACATAAGATGACCCCTGTTCACTTGTCCTCCGATCCAACTATCCCAATCTCTCCTGATCCTATAGTGGCAATCACTCCTGAATTCGAAGGGGGATGATCATGATCCTTCGAACCCCTTACAACAGATCTCTGACGATCTAACTCCTGCATAGATTCTACAATGCCATTCCTCCTGAGATTTTGAAATTCACGGTTAGAGTTCAATCTGTAACCATGAGACTCTGATCAACATACCCGGCCCATACCGACCCAGTGTTTCAACCAGAATCTCTGATACCAAACTGTAACATCCCCAGCCACCCACAGGCCCAGGCATGCTACCTTCAAGCCTTCCCTTGGACTTCTTTCTCTTAGGATACCTTTTTAAAATTTAAGGATGCATAAAAGAACAAACTTTAACGACATGCACATCAGTAGTCAGCAAGCATGCATAGTCTAAAGATTCAATTAAACGATAATTAAATATACAATGAAAATAAATTCATATACATGTAAATGATACCATAATAGAGAGCACTTATCTTTATGAAAGATGACACCAACTGGTTGCAGACCAAGGACGTTCCACCTGACCATAGACACCACTTCTCCAAATATGAACAATAGTGCAGCCCTGAGCCAGGGCTATGAATCCACAAGGACAGTTCCAGAGTGTACTTCGGTTCCCAAACCAGTCAGCTCTCAAGCTCTCACAAGTTTCCCAACACTCACAACAATCCAATTACCCATCTCTCTTCTACCCAACCTGTACCACCCTAAGAGAATGGACCTCCACCCTTCTCTGCCACATAATCCCTCAGACAGTCCCTCTCCTTTATTTTGGGGCCTCCAGCACAACTGGTCCAGAATATTAATGTTGGAACTCTCAGGACTCACATTTGTGAGAAAAATAGGGCATAGGTCAACGCATCTCAGACATGCAGGCCCCAACTCATGGCTAGATTGCACCAACGACCATTAAAACCAACTATCCCATGGCTAATTCTTCAACAGTTTGGTTTCGTTCCCAAGCCAAGACACAAGTGAGGATGGATCAATGGATGGGTACGTGGGTGCATGAAAGTGCGGGGAAATGAAGGAACGTACATGAAATCAGTGAACAAGCCATTAGTCGAACGACCAATGTAATATACTAGATATAAAAAGTATGCATAATATAAATAAAATGCTAGAAATGGTAGAATAACAATAATATAACCAACATAATCTCCACAATAACATAGAAATGATATAAGAATAACAACATAAATATCACTTTGATTCAGAAAGCAATGTTCATGGGGCTCTTTGAGGGGGAAACCTCCAGTCGAGCAACGCTCTGTTACAACAATCTCCAAGCTAGGTTTTTCATACCCTCGACCCTTATTTATACTAAATATGTCTATCAAGAGAAGCATCTAAAGGAATATCCTTCTAGAAGCAGAAGCTTCTATTAGGTCTTCTTACATCCGCCTTATTCTATTTTATTGGAAGGAATTATTAATATTTACCTTTATTACATCCGAATATATTGATCTACCTATGTGCGGGTTGGGACCCTAACATGTCCACCCCCTTAAAGACAACCTTGTCCTCAAGGCTTGAGATGTGGAAACTGCTGCAGAATGGTAGCTGGTTCCCAAGTGGCATATGATGGAGTTTATCTTTCCACTGGACTAGCACTTCCTTGATGGTTCTCTGACGTAGGCAATGCTCACGCTGGTCCAAAAATGCTTCTGGCTGTAGCCAAATGGATCCTTCTTCAGCTAACTCGGGAAGGTTGGTTTGAATTTGGCACCTAGTTCCAATCACCTTCTTTAAGCATGAAACATGAAAAACAAGATGTAGCTTCAACTGACTGGGCAGAGCTAACTGATAGGCGACTTGTCCCACATGCTTGAGAACTGTATAAGGACCATAAAATTTGGGCGCTAGATTCTAACAATGCTCAGCCTTGAGAGAAGTTTTCTTGTATGTTTGCAGTCGTAGAAACACCTAATACCCTTCTGCAAATTGACTTTCAGAGCGACCTTGATCTGCTTGTTGCTTCATGCGATTCTGTGCCATGACCAAGTTCTCTTTAAGGGTATGAAGAATATCGTCTCAAACTGTAAGTGTTTGGTCAACCTCCTGGACCTTCGATGTACCTGATAAGTATGAGAGAATCGAAGGTGGATTTTGGCCATATACCGCTTCAAAAGGAGTCATGCGTGTAGCTGTATGGTAGGAAGTGTTGTACCACCATTCAGCTAGGGGTATCCATTGAGCCCACTGATTTTGCTTTCAGAGGAAAAACACCTCAAATATGTTTCCAAACACTTGTTGACAACTTTCGTTTGACCATCAGTATGGGGATGATAAGTTGTGCTGAGATGCAATTGGGTGCCCTGCAACTTAAACAGTTCTTGCCAAAAACTGCTTGTGAAATTTGGGTCATGATCATAAAAAATAGAGTGCGACATGCCATGAAGCTTGAAGACCTGGTCCATGAAAATTTGAGCCACCATGGATGTAGTAAATGGGTGTTGAAGAGCGCATAAATGAGCATACTTGGAAAGGCGATCCACAACCACCATTATGATTGATTTATTTCCCGATTTGGGTAAGCCAGTAATAAAGTCTATAGAGATATCCTTCCAAATAGCAGGTGGAATCGGAATCAGTTGTAGTTTGCCCATAGATTTGACTGTTTCTCCCTTGTTGCATTGACACACCTCACATTCAGTGAAAAAATTATGGATTTCCTATTTCATATCATCCCATAAAAAAGAACGTTTGACCCTGTCATAGGTTTTGGTGAACCCGGAGTGCCCCGCTGTGGGTGTAGCATGAAGCTCAGAAAGTACCGTGGATTTAAGCTTTGATTGTTTGCTTAAATACAAACAACCTTTGTATCAAAGCTCATCCTAGAGCCAAGAGTACCCTGGGGGAGCTGGAGAATTGGTTTGCAATTGTTGGATCAGATGCAAACTTTTGGGATCTTGTAGCCATTCCTGGCACACAGCTTGGAGCCAATCTGGTACAATGAAGGAAAGACAAAAGAGGGATCCTTCTTCTTCATATTTTCAGGACAGTGCATCCGCCACCACATTGTCTTTGCCCTTCTTGTAAATGATCTCATAATCATATCCAAAGAGCTTAGTCACCCATTTTTGTTGCTCCGGGGAGGAAATGCGTTTTTCTAGAAAGTACTTGAGGCTTTGATGTTCTGTCTTAATTTGGAAACGTTGCCCCAAGAGATAAGGGCGCCATAGATCAATGGCATGGAGAATAGCCAACATTTCCTTTTCATAAATGGGTTTGCCCATATTCATTTCAGATAGTTGCTTGCTGGTGAAGGCCAAAGGTCGACCCTCTTGCATAAGGACAACACCGATTCCTTTCCCCGAGGCATCACATTCCAACACAAAGGTCTTTGTGAAATCAGGAAGGGCTAGAACCGGAGTGGTGCACATGGCCATCTTCAAGGTTTGAAAATCTTGAGCAGCAGCTGGAGTCCAAGTGAAAGAGTTCTTTTTGAGGAGAGCAGTGAGAGGTGCTGCAATCTTTCCATAATTCTTAACAAACTTGCGATAATACCCTGTTAAGCCCATAAATCCACACAATCTTTTGAGAGTCTTTGGCTGTGGTCAGTGTTGCATAGCTTCAATCTTTTTTGGATCCACCCTGACGCCATCCTTGCCAACTAGATGACCCAAGTATTATACTTCTGAGGCACCAAAAGCACATTTAGACTGTTTCAGGAAAAGTTGGTGCTGAGAGAGTAGATGGAGAACTCGATCCACATGAGTAAGATGGGCTGTCCAGGTTTTTCTATAGATGAGGATATCATCAAAGAAAACTAAGACAAAATTATGGAGAAAGGGATGGAAGACATGATTCATGAGGCTTTGAAAGGTGGAGGGGGCATTACACAAGCCAAAGGGCATGACCAAAAACTCATAGTGGCCCTCATGAGTTCGAAAGGCCATCTTGGGAATGTCTGCCTCTTTCATATGTATCTGGTGATAGCTCAAGCAAAGATCAAGTTTAGTAAAGAATTGGGTGCCACTCAATTCATCCAGGAGGTCATCAATGACAGGAATGGGAAATTTGTCTTTAATGGTTAGTTTCTTGAGGGCACGAAATTTAGGACACATTCTCCAAGAACCTTCTTTCTTTAGGACCATGACTATAGGAGAAGAGTAAGGGCTCATACTAGGGCAGATAACACTTGCATTAAGGAGTTCCTAGACCATTTTCTCAATTTCATTTTTTTGTGAAAAGGGGTGGCGATACGGACGGATATTGAGAGGAAGGCTTCCGGGTACAAGGGGAATGAAATGATCATGAACATCGCGGGAAGGAGGGAGTCCTTGGGGAGTATAAAATACCATTTGATGTTTAGAAAGGAGGGCTTGGAGGTCTTGCGCCACCTAGGGTGTCTCTGTTGCTTGTATGGCATGGAGTTGGGCAATGACACACGAATGACCTTTTTTGAGCAGCTTTTCCATGCAATGGGAACTAATGACCTCAGGTGAACCAACAATGATGCCTTGGAATTTATATTGGTGGCCTTATTGGTCGAATTGCATGGTTAATGCCTTAAAATCCATGAGAATGTGACCCAGAGCTCTTAGCCAGTTTGCACCCAACACAATGTCACAACCACCCATGTCGATAGAAAACATATGGGATTTTAGGTGGTAGTCACCGATTTGGAGACACACATTTTCACAACGCCCTTCACATTTCATGGAACCACCATTGGAAATCATGATTTAGAAATTGTTGACGACATGGATGTAGCAATGATTTTCTTGGGCAATGCAGCGATGAATAAAATTATGGGTGCTTCCACTATCAACCAGAATGATGACCTTCCGATGCTTGATGTAACTGATTAACTTGAGGGTTTGGCAAGTGGAGAAGCCAATGAGAGAATTGAGGGAAATGACCGGTTCCACTTCGGGAGGGTCTGAGGGAGGGGTTATGTCAGTGATTTCAGGTGACTCAGACACAAGGGGAGTTTCAACATCCTCTTCCAAAATATCCTTAGAGATGGCCATAAAAATATTTTGTTCCTTACACTTGTGGCCCAGGAAATATTTGTCATCACAATTATAACAAAGGCCTTTGAGTTGGCGTTCAACCATTTCAGCCCTAGTCAATTTTTGGATCTTTAATGGGGTGGAGGGAGTAGTGGGATTTACGGGTTTAGGGTGAGGGATAAATGAGGGTTTTCATTTTTGAGAGGATACAACCTGTTGTGCTTCTTTATCTCTTTTAGTAGCCTCCACCCAACTCGAGGGTCGAGCCATGAGGACATGGGCCTGAATCTTATCCTTGAGGCCACTGATAAAACACTCTCGAAAGAAAGCATCAGTCATGCCCTCTGTTTGAAAAGCCAGGCACTCAAAGGCAACTATGAAGTCTTCTACTGTTCCTGATTGTTTCAACTTTTTCAAATGGCCCAAATGGTTGGTGTCCATGTCAAAGCGTTCATAAAGCTCAGTCACAAATTGGGTCCAAGTAATATACCCTTGATGGGAAGTTTTTTTCCATTGCCACCATTGCCAACGTTCTTGATCTAGATGGAGAACACCATACCGGAGTTTGGCCAAGTCATCTGTAATGCTGTATAAAGAGAAATAATGTTCCATTTGGGTTACCCAACTATTGGGGTCCAAGCCATCAAATTTGGTCACATCCACCTGCGAAAGCCATAGGTCACGTTGAAAGTGATGGGGCTGAAAGGTATGGGAATGGGAGGAATGTTCACCTTCAGTCTCTGGAGGTGCGTCAGAGAAAGGGTCATCTATAGGGATATTCAGTTTGGTACAGAGTGATGCAAAGATAGATTCAAGATGGGTGGTCAATTTTTTTTGACTTCCTCCATTGAGGACTGCATGGTTGTATTTATGGTTGTATTGATGGATGTATCGATGGAGGCAACAGTAGCACTGAGTTGTTTCACTTCTTTTTGGGTCTCGAGGAAACTAGATTGCAAGGTGTTTAAGTGAGCTTCTAGGTCTTGGCTACGGGTATGGGCCATGAGGATGGGTGAACTGAAAAGGGGCAGGCGGGGTCAAAAATTTTGCCGAAAAATGATATGGATGAATGTGATAAGGGCGAAGAGATGAATGCAATGGAATAGGTCTCAAATAATGGTGACAAAATTTCCATATATATATATATATATATATTTTATACACCTTCGGAGTTATACTCCCGTCTGAAGAATACTGCAGCGATGAAATCCCCAAACGCTTAACTAGAAAGAAATGTGTGTTTACTTGGCAACCCGAACACATTTGCGTGGCAATAGATCTTGTCTGTTTTAATTTGTTTATGTTTCTGTCCCTCAAGGGTTAGGTATTCAAGGGTTCTACATACAAGGGTTTGCCCTGTGCTATAGCTCTCTGATATACGTGCGGGGTCCAACAGTAGTACTCGGCCCAATATCTCAGGGCACTAACTAAAGAGTATAGACCGTACCCTTAGCCGTACTACCCAACTACCCAGGTACTAGAGAGTATCTTCCCGAGTGTTGTTCTTGGTGGCACTATAGAGGTCAAGCCACTGATCGGTTTATCTAAAGAGGGCTTCAGGAAATCTAGGCTGATCCGTGAACAAGTGTTGTCTGATGCGCTACCACTCAAAGGGGTACCAATAGGGATTACAAGGGTGGCCGACAGATGTGCGCTTAAGAACCACTTGTATTTCCTGCGTGTATGAATTCCTCAACCATGTGTTTATGCGCGTAACGATAGATATCTATGGCTTAAAGACGCTGAAATACGTCTCTACCCTGAAAAAAAATTCCCACAATTTCTGCCAAGGAAAGTGCTCTGATACCGCTTGTAATATACCAGATATAAAAAGTATGCAAAACAGAAATAAAATGCTAGAAATCGCAGAATAACAATAATATAACCAACATAATCTCCACAATAACACATAAATGATATAAGAATAACATCAGAAATATCACTTTGATTCAAAAAGAAATGTTCACGGGCCTCTTCAAGGGGCCAACCTCCAGTTGAGCAATGCTCTGTTACAATAATCTCCAAGCTAGGGTTTTCATACCCTCGACCCTTATTTATACTAAATATGTCTATCAAGAAAAGCATCTAGAGGAAGACCCTTCTAGAAGTGAAAGCTTCTATTAGGTCTTCTTACATCCGCCTTATTCTATTTTATTGAAAGGCCTTATTAATATTGACCTTTATTACATCCGAATATATTGATCTACCTATGGGCGGGTTAGGACCCTAACAACCAACGACTATCAATCCCCGACCAATGACCAACCCCACAATCAGACCATGGATGGGTTTAAGTATTTTCGCGGGGAAATCAAGAACCTCTTGACCTTCCCCAAGAAGCTCACGTAACCGATCACCTCCATTATAAAAAATGGTAATTAACATAGGAATAACACTTAGCCCCTCAATCTCCCTTTCTTGTGGAATCATATCCCCCTATAACTCTAGTCCTTGTTTGTCTAGCAACCAACCATGTATTTATTATTAATAATTATAGAAAACATTACATGTCTTGGGCACATTGGCCTTTTAATAATTGTTTGGGCACCCTGGCCTCTCAACATTGTAACAATACATTATTTAAAATGGGGGTTCAAAACTTGGGGTGTTACAATGACACTCACCAATGGGGGGAAACCCATGCTATTGCTTTCTTGTTTTAACAACATTTTTTTCCTTACACTTTCCAAAGCGATGTGATTTTTGATAAGTCTCTTCACAATATTTTCTTATTGGCCTTCATATTGGAATATAATTACTAAACTATAATGACATATTAATAGTTAAATACACCAATATGAATTGTATTACACTATAAAATGAAAATAGATTGCGATTCCATTTAAAAGTAGGACATAATCACTATTGGTGGCGTAATCAATGATTTATTAAATTGTTTTACCGATGAGTTAAAGAGTTTCCTCACTTGTTTAGAAGTGAACTCAAGGAAATGGGATGCCAATAGTGGTACACTTTACTCATTCAATGGAATTTTTAACTTATCATATTCAACATGAAGTTGATTTCTAATATTTGAAGGAATGAATTTTCTTTGTCTAAACTTTTGGAAAGAACCTTCCAACCTCATAATTATATTGAAAAATTATGATCTCATTTCATTTACAAGCCACATTCTGTCATACATACCTTATCTCATATGCATATGCATAATCCCCTATGCACTCTTGAATTTGAAACATGTGTAATTATTTATAACCCTTCCACATCCTCATTGACTTTTATACTTTTTTTCATCTAGTAGGCCTTCAATAACCTATAAAAGACATTTTAGCGCATATAATTAATTACTAAGATTTATGTTCAAATTACATAAAACTGAGGGAAAATTTCACTCCTATACCATCATAACATCAAAATTTATTATCAGTCAAGAAACACATGAAAAATATAGGATATGTTAACATAATTATTGATCAATTAAAATTTCATCATGCCAAATGAGGATTTTGTCTAATGTTGATCCATATAATTTCCCATAGTTAAGATCATTGTACTCTTGGTTTTTATGATGGTACTGTTCCCCAAGCTTACATGCAACCTCAATTTTCTCCATCTCATCCCAAATTTGAATAAATCTTGTTTTCTCAATGCCTATAGTTGGAGGAAACTTATTGCAACATTGTGCAATTATTTGAATTTCATGAAACATCTTCTAAACAATTCTAATTCCAACATGGTGAGCATAATATAAAAGCTTGGACATTGAGCCAGACATGGTTTATAATTGGAAACACATGTTTCACTAGGTATGAGTTCGTTAAATATTAAGAAGATCTATTTATAATTAATAATTAATTATGAAAGTGAAATAAACAAAATTAATTTACTAAGGAAATATCTAACATAAGAAGGACATACAACTGAATTATATATATATATGATGCATTATACAATGATGTAAATCTATGTCTTTATGTGATGCACCTCTTAATAATTGTATTAACATCCTAAGTTCTATAGTTTAGGTATATATTTGAGTCATATTTATTTTTATATACACAACATTGCCTTCCCCTTTAGGAATGCTTTTTCCTTAATTTTTTTTTTTATGGAACAAACTTTATATCTTTTTGTGGCTTGTAATTCCTTCTCATCATTTTTTGATCTTGAAGCTGCAATGGCCATCAATACAAAATGGTATGATTTTCTAAGCATTGAGCAGAATTGTCAAATTGTGAAGGGTCTAACCACCCTAATTTGACCTTAAGTGGATTTGTCTGGCAATTCTTTTTGTTTTGATATTGAATTGTGATGGACCTTTTAATAATTATATAATATCCTAATTTCTATAGTTTAGGCATATATTTATGATTATGTTTATTTTTATATACATAATAGAAAGCATGTACCTTTTCATCCTTTTTTCTATTCAAAGGATAATTCTTCATAATATTCAATTATCTATTAGATAATGTTGGTTGAATGTTGTTAATTTTTTACTGTTGTTATTAGGTTAATTCCAAATTACATGAGCATTCAATGCATTTCCAAAACAACAACATAAAGAGGATCATTGAAAGAAACATAATCACAAGGCAAATAAATTTTTTATCCTAGGAAGCCCTCATGGGGGAGAAAACCCAGAAAAACTTCCTCAATAATAGATTTCCAATACAATGCCAAGACTAAGACCAAAACACCAAGAATAAACCAAGATTGAGCATGCACCTCTCTTCTCCTTCCTCTTGAAATTGCAACCGCCTTCAAGATATGCGCACTATATGAGTGAGTGTGAGAGTGTGTAAGTGAGGCACCATACTCACATATAAATACTAGTTGAGGAGGTTCTAGGGTTATGTCTCTTCACATGGTAGGGCCAACTTCTTCTAGAATTGGTTAAAACCACTTTATAAACACTAGGGGTCGACTTCTTCTAGAAGTGGTTACAACCACTTTATAAACACTAGGGTCCAACTTTACAAATACCAACATATAAATATGGTTTGACCAATCCACAAAATGGGATTTAATCTTATACAAGACCCAACATGATCAATCCTTAAAATGGGATTTGATCTATAATATAATAACTCAAATATAATTAGAATATTCTTTGAAGTTACAATATTTCAACAAATGTCTATAATATTCTCATCCAACTTTTCTTCCCATCCTTTTCTTACTTCCAAAGAAGAATTCAAATCCTAACATTTTAAAACAAAGTAAGTGTAAGTAGTTTTTTCTCTTTCCTTCTTGATTATCGTTACCTTATGAGATTAACCCTACCTAGTGCTCCTGCATGGATTCATTCTATGGTGGGGACACAAGAAACCCTTTTGATGATATCACAACCTTCTCCTATTTTGTTTCCTCCCTATCCAAACCATACAAGCACACCCCATATCGCTTTGTCAAAAATCACGATGAAATTCCATTTGTCTTGGTCCAAGACAATTCCATAAATCTTGCCCTGGGTTTTGCAGAAAATGGGTTGATTGGTCAATTTACATGAATTTTTCCCTCTCCCAGGGCCATGGACATTTGGGTTGATAAAAAATGGAGACCGATGATAAAGGGTAACCTCTATCACTCCTTCTTTGGTAGGGGTTTCTTCGCTTTCCCATTTGAAGAAAAGGAAGATCGAGATTTTATCTTTAGAAGTGATCCTTACTTCATGGGCTCTAGGGGTATGTATCTCAATCATTGGACTGCATGTTTTTGTCTAGAGAATGACATTTCCTATTCCATTCTAGTTTTGGTATGATTTACATATCTTTCTCTTCACCACTGGAATGATGATACCATCAAGAATATCAGAAATACCCTCGCTAAATACATAGATTGAGTAGAACCCACATATGGTATTTAGGCATGTGATTGAATCTGTGTTGAGGTTTACCTACATAAATGAATCCTAGAGGTAGTCAAGTTAATCCTAGATAATTGGACTTACCTCCATCCATTATATTATGAAAAACTCCCATTCAAATGTAAATCCTACCATGAGTATGGGAATTTTTCCAAGAACTTCCCCAAAGTAGCCCTTGAATCACCCATCGTTGAACCCAATGAGCAATGGAAACAACTGAAAATGAAAATACAAGCCATGAAGTAAGGCTCACAATAGAAACAAGAAATAAATCATCCTCCTCCAAGATCTCCCTCTAGTCCAAGACCTTTTTCTTCCACCCAGCTACAAGGGAAAAACATACTAGTAAGTAAAAGTCAATTTGAAACTCTTTCAAATAT
>WSFP011527825.1:0-12186 GCA_009831015.1 Picea engelmannii | reverse complement strand
ATATTTGAAAGAGTTTCAAATTGACTTTTACTTACTAGTATGTTTTTCCCTTGTAGCTGGGTGGAAGAAAAAGGTCTTGGACTAGAGGGAGATCTTGGAGGAGGATGATTTATTTCTTGTTTCTATTGTGAGCCTTACTTCATGGCTTGTATTTTCATTTTCAGTTGTTTCCATTGCTCATTGGGTTCAACGATGGGTGATTCAAGGGCTACTTTGGGGAAGTTCTTGGAAAAATTCCCATACTCATGGTAGGATTTACATTTGAATGGGAGTTTTTCATAATATAATGGATGGAGGTAAGTCCAATTATCTAGGATTAACTTGACTACCTCTAGGATTCATTTATGTAGGTAAACCTCAACACAGATTCAATCACATGCCTAAATACCATATGTGGGTTCTACTCAATCTATGTATTTAGCGAGGGTATTTCTGATATTCTTGATGGTATCATCATTCCAGTGGTGAAGAGAAAGATATGTAAATCATACCAAAACTAGAATGGAATAGGAAATGTCATTCTCTAGACAAAAACATGCAGTCCAATGATTGAGATACATACCCCTAGAGCCCATGAAGTAAGGATCACTTCTAAAGATAAAATCTCGATCTTCCTTTTCTTCAAATGGGAAAGCGAAGAAACCCCTACCAAAGAAGGAGTGATAGAGGTTACCCTTTATCATCGGTCTCCATTTTTTATCAACCCAAATGTCCATGGCCCTGGGAGAGGGAAAAATTCATGTAAATTGACCAATCAACCCATTTTCTGCAAAACCCAGGGCAAGATTTATGGAATTGTCTTGGACCAAGACAAATGGAATTTCATCGTGATTTTTGACAAAGCGATATGGGGTGTGCTTGTATGGTTTGGATAGGGAGGAAACAAAATAGGAGAAGGTTGTGATATCATCAAAAGGGTTTCTTGTGTCCCCACCATAGAATGAATCCATGCAGGAGCACTAGGTAGGGTTAATCTCATAAGGTAACGATAATCAAGAAGGAAAGAGAAAAAACTACTTACACTTACTTTGTTTTAAAATGTTAGGATTTGAATTCTTCTTTGGAAGTAAGAAAAGGATGGGAAGAAAAGTTGGATGAGAATATTATAGACATTTGTTGAAATATTGTAACTTCAAAGAATATTCTAATTATATTTGAGTTATTATATTATAGATCAAATCCCATTTTAAGGATTGATCATGTTGGGTCTTGTATAAGATTAAATCCCATTTTGTGGATTGGTCAAACCATATTTATATGTTGGTATTTGTAAAGTTGGACCCTAGTGTTTATAAAGTGGTTGTAACCACTTCTAGAAGAAGTCGACCCCTAGTGTTTATAAAGTGGTTTTAACCAATTCTAGAAGAAGTTGGCCCTACCATGTGAAGAGACATAACCCTAGAACCTCCTCAACTAGTATTTATATGTGAGTATGGTGCCTCACTTACACACTCTCACACTCACTCATATAGTGCGCATATCTTGAAGGCGGTTGCAATTTCAAGAGGAAGGAGAAGAGAGGTGCATGCTCAATCTTGGTTTATTCTTGGTGTTTTGGTCTTAGTCTTGGCATTGTATTGGAAATCTATTATTGAGGAAGTTTTTCTGGGTTTTCTCCCCCATGAGGGCTTCCTAGGATAAAAAATTTATTTGCCTTGTGATTATGTTTCTTTCAATGATCCTCTTTATGTTGTTGTTTTGGAAATGCATTGAATGCTCATGTAATTTGGAATTAACCTAATAACAACAGTAAAAAATTAACAACATTCAACCAACATTATCTAATAGATAATTGAATATTATGAAGAATTATCCTTTGAATAGAAAAAAGGATGAAAAGGTACATGCTTTCTATTATGTATATAAAAATAAACATAATCATAAATATATGCCTAAACTATAGAAATTAGGATATTATATAATTATTAAAAGGTCCATCACAATTCAATATCAAAACAAAAAGAATTGCCAGACAAATCCACTTAAGGTCAAATTAGGGTGGTTAGACCCTTCACAATTTGACAATTCTGCTCAATGCTTAGAAAATCATACCATTTTGTATTGATGGCCATTGCAGCTTCAAGATCAAAAAATGATGAGAAGGAATTACAAGCCACAAAAAGATATAAAGTTTGTTCCATAAAAAAAAAAATTAAGGAAAAAGCATTCCTAAAGGGGAAGGCAATGTTGTGTATATAAAAATAAATATGACTCAAATATATACCTAAACTATAGAACTTAGGATGTTAATACAATTATTAAGAGGTGCATCACATAAAGACATAGATTTACATCATTGTATAATGCATCATATATATATATAATTCAGTTGTATGTCCTTCTTATGTTAGATATTTCCTTAGTAAATTAATTTTGTTTATTTCACTTTCATAATTAATTATTAATTATAAATAGATCTTCTTAATATTTAACGAACTCATACCTAGTGAAACATGTGTTTCCAATTATAAACCATGTCTGGCTCAATGTCCAAGCTTTTATATTATGCTCACCATGTTGGAATTAGAATTGTTTAGAAGATGTTTCATGAAATTCAAATAATTGCACAATGTTGCAATAAGTTTCCTCCAACTATAGGCATTGAGAAAACAAGATTTATTCAAATTTGGGATGAGATGGAGAAAATTGAGGTTGCATGTAAGCTTGGGGAACAGTACCATCATAAAAACCAAGAGTACAATGATCTTAACTATGGGAAATTATATGGATCAACATTAGACAAAATCCTCATTTGGCATGATGAAATTTTAATTGATCAATAATTATGTTAACATATCCTATATTTTTCATGTGTTTCTTGACTGATAATAAATTTTGATGTTATGATGGTATAGGAGTGAAATTTTCCCTCAGTTTTATGTAATTTGAACATAAATCTTAGTAATTAATTATATGCGCTAAAATGTCTTTTATAGGTTATTGAAGGCCTACTAGATGAAAAAAAGTATAAAAGTCAATGAGGATGTGGAAGGGTTATAAATAATTACACATGTTTCAAATTCAAGAGTGCATAGGGGATTATGCATATGCATATGAGATAAGGTATGTATGACAGAATGTGGCTTGTAAATGAAATGAGATCATAATTTTTCAATATAATTATGAGGTTGGAAGGTTCTTTCCAAAAGTTTAGACAAAGAAAATTCATTCCTTCAAATATTAGAAATCAACTTCATGTTGAATATGATAAGTTAAAAATTCCATTGAATGAGTAAAGTGTACCACTATTGGCATCCCATTTCCTTGAGTTCACTTCTAAACAAGTGAGGAAACTCTTTAACTCATCGGTAAAACAATTTAATAAATCATTGATTACGCCACCAATAGTGATTATGTCCTACTTTTAAATGGAATCGCAATCTATTTTCATTTTATAGTGTAATACAATTCATATTGGTGTATTTAACTATTAATATGTCATTATAGTTTAGTAATTATATTCCAATATGAAGGCCAATAAGAAAATATTGTGAAGAGACTTATCAAAAATCACATCGCTTTGGAAAGTGTAAGGAAAAAAATGTTGTTAAAACAAGAAAGCAATAGCATGGGTTTCCCCCCATTGGTGAGTGTCATTGTAACACCCCAAGTTTTGAACCCCCATTTTAAATAATGTATTGTTACAATGTTGAGAGGCCAGGGTGCCCAAACAATTATTAAAAGGCCAATGTGCCCAAGACATGTAATGTTTTCTATAATTATTAATAATAAATACATGGTTGGTTGCTAGACAAACAAGGACTAGAGTTATAGGGGGATATGATTCCACAAGAAAGGGAGATTGAGGGGCTAAGTGTTATTCCTATGTTAATTACCATTTTTTATAATGGAGGTGATCGGTTACGTGAGCTTCTTGGGGAAGGTCAAGAGGTTCTTGATTTCCCCGCGAAAATACTTAAACCCATCCATGGTCTGATTGTGGGGTTGGTCATTGGTCGGGGATTGATAGTCGTTGGTTGTTAGGGTCCTAACCCGCCCATAGGTAGATCAATATATTCGGATGTAATAAAGGTCAATATTAATAAGGCCTTTCAATAAAATAGAATAAGGCGGATGTAAGAAGACCTAATAGAAGCTTTCACTTCTAGAAGGGTCTTCCTCTAGATGCTTTTCTTGATAGACATATTTAGTATAAATAAGGGTCGAGGGTATGAAAACCCTAGCTTGGAGATTATTGTAACAGAGCATTGCTCAACTGGAGGTTGGCCCCTTGAAGAGGCCCGTGAACATTTCTTTTTGAATCAAAGTGATATTTCTGATGTTATTCTTATATCATTTATGTGTTATTGTGGAGATTATGTTGGTTATATTATTGTTATTCTGCGATTTCTAGCATTTTATTTCTGTTTTGCATACTTTTTATATCTGGTATATTACAAGCGGTATCAGAGCACTTTCCTTGGCAGAAATTGTGGGAATTTTTTTTCAGGGTAGAGACGTATTTCAGCGTCTTTAAGCCATAGATATCTATCGTTACGCGCATAAACACATGGTTGAGGAATTCATACACGCAGGAAATACAAGTGGTTCTTAAGCGCACATCTGTCGGCCACCCTTGTAATCCCTATTGGTACCCCTTTGAGTGGTAGCGCATCAGACAACACTTGTTCACGGATCAGCCTAGATTTCCTGAAGCCCTCTTTAGATAAACCGATCAGTGGCTTGACCTCTATAGTGCCACCAAGAACAACACTCGGGAAGATACTCTCTAGTACCTGGGTAGTTGGGTAGTACGGCTAAGGGTACGGTCTATACTCTTTAGTTAGTGCCCTGAGATATTGGGCCGAGTACTACTGTTGGACCCCGCACGTATATCAGAGAGCTATAGCACAGGGCAAACCCTTGTATGTAGAACCCTTGAATACCTAACCCTTGAGGGACAGAAACATAAACAAATTAAAACAGACAAGATCTATTGCCACGCAAATGTGTTCGGGTTGCCAAGTAAACACACATTTCTTTCTAGTTAAGCGTTTGGGGATTTCATCGCTGCAGTATTCTTCAGACGGGAGTATAACTCCGAAGGTGTATAAAATATATATATATATATATATATGGAAATTTTGTCACCATTATTTGAGACCTATTCCATTGCATTCATCTCTTCGCCCTTATCACATTCATCCATATCATTTTTCGGCAAAATTTTTGACCCCGCCTGCCCCTTTTCAGTTCACCCATCCTCATGGCCCATACCCGTAGCCAAGACCTAGAAGCTCACTTAAACACCTTGCAATCTAGTTTCCTCGAGACCCAAAAAGAAGTGAAACAACTCAGTGCTACTGTTGCCTCCATCGATACATCCATCAATACAACCATAAATACAACCATGCAGTCCTCAATGGAGGAAGTCAAAAAAAATTGACCACCCATCTTGAATCTATCTTTGCATCACTCTGTACCAAACTGAATATCCCTATAGATGACCCTTTCTCTGACGCACCTCCAGAGACTGAAGGTGAACATTCCTCCCATTCCCATACCTTTCAGCCCCATCACTTTCAACGTGACCTATGGCTTTCGCAGGTGGATGTGACCAAATTTGATGGCTTGGACCCCAATAGTTGGGTAACCCAAATGGAACATTATTTCTCTTTATACAGCATTACAGATGACTTGGCCAAACTCCGGTATGGTGTTCTCCATCTAGATCAAGAACGTTGGCAATGGTGGCAATGGAAAAAAACTTCCCATCAAGGGTATATTACTTGGACCCAATTTGTGACTGAGCTTTATGAACGCTTTGACATGGACACCAACCATTTGGGCCATTTGAAAAAGTTGAAACAATCAGGAACAGTAGAAGACTTCATAGTTGCCTTTGAGTGCCTGGCTTTTCAAACAGAGGGCATGACTGATGCTTTCTTTCGAGAGTGTTTTATCAGTGGCCTCAAGGATAAGATTCAGGCCCATGTCCTCATGGCTCGACCCTCGAGTTGGGTGGAGGCTACTAAAAGAGATAAAGAAGCACAACAGGTTGTATCCTCTCAAAAATGAAAACCCTCATTTATCCCTCACCCTAAACCCGTAAATCCCACTACTCCCTCCACCCCATTAAAGATCCAAAAATTGACTAGGGCTGAAATGGTTGAACGCCAACTCAAAGGCCTTTGTTATAATTGTGATGACAAATATTTCCTGGGCCACAAGTGTAAGGAACAAAATATTTTTATGGCCATCTCTAAGGATATTTTGGAAGAGGATGTTGAAACTCCCCTTGTGTCTGAGTCACCTGAAATCACTGACATAACCCCTCCCTCAGACCCTCCCGAAGTGGAACCGGTCATTTCCCTCAATTCTCTCATTGGCTTCTCCACTTGCCAAACCCTCAAGTTAATCAGTTACATCAAGCATCGGAAGGTCATCATTCTGGTTGATAGTGGAAGCACCCATAATTTTATTCATCGCTGCATTGCCCAAGAAAATCATTGCTACATCCATGTCGTCAACAATTTCTAAATCATGATTTCCAATGGTGGTTCCATGAAATGTGAAGGGCGTTGTGAAAATGTGTGTCTCCAAATCGGTGACTACCACCTAAAATCCCATATGTTTTCTATCGACATGGGTGGTTGTGACATTGTGTTGGGTGCAAACTGGCTAAGAGCTCTGGGTCACATTCTCATGGATTTTAAGGCATTAACCATGCAATTCGACCAATAAGGCCACCAATATAAATTCCAAGGCATCATTGTTGGTTCACCTGAGGTCATTAGTTCCCATTGCATGGAAAAGCTGCTCAAAAAAGGTCATTCGTGTGTCATTGCCCAACTCCATGCCATACAAGCAACAGAGACACCCTAGGTGGCGCAAGACCTCCAAGCCCTCCTTTCTAAACATCAAATGGTATTTTATACTCCCCAAGGACTCCCTCCTTCCCGCGATGTTCATGATCATTTCATTCCCCTTGTACCCGGAAGCCTTCCTCTCAATATCCGTCCGTATCGCCACCCCTTTTCACAAAAAAATGAAATTGAGAAAATGGTCTAGGAACTCCTTAATGCAAGTGTTATCTGCCCTAGTATGAGCCCTTACTCTTCTCCTATAGTCATGGTCCTAAAGAAAGAAGGTTCTTGGAGAATGTGTCCTAAATTTCGTGCCCTCAAGAAACTAACCATTAAAGACAAATTTCCCATTCCTGTCATTGATGACCTCCTGGATGAATTGAGTGGCACCCAATTCTTTACTAAACTTGATCTTTGCTTGAGCTATCACCAGATACATATGAAAGAGGCAGACATTCCCAAGATGGCCTTTCGAACTCATGAGGGCCACTATGAGTTTTTGGTCATGCCCTTTGGCTTGTGTAATGCCCCCTCCACCTTTCAAAGCCTCATGAATCATGTCTTCCATCCCTTTCTCCATAATTTTGTCTTAGTTTTCTTTGATGATATCCTCATCTATAGAAAAACCTGGACAGCCCATCTTACTCATGTGGATCGAGTTCTCCATCTACTCTCTCAGCACCAACTTTTCCTGAAACAGTCTAAATGTGCTTTTGGTGCCTCAGAAGTATAATACTTGGGTCATCTAGTTGGCAAGGATGGCGTCAGGGTGGATCCAAAAAAGATTGAAGCTATGCAACACTGACCACAGCCAAAGACTCTCAAAAGATTGTGTGGATTTATGGGCTTAACAGGGTATTATCGCAAGTTTGTTAAGAATTATGGAAAGATTGCAGCACCTCTCACTGCTCTCCTCAAAAAGAACTCTTTCACTTGGACTCCAGCTGCTGCTCAAGATTTTCAAACCTTGAAGATGGCCATGTGCACCACTCCGGTTCTAGCCCTTCCTGATTTCACAAAGACCTTTGTGTTGGAATGTGATGCCTCGGGGAAAGGAATCGGTGTTGTCCTTATGCAAGAGGGTCGACCTTTGGCCTTCACCAGCAAGCAACTATCTGAAATGAATATGGGCAAACCCATTTATGAAAAGGAAATGTTGGCTATTCTCCATGCCATTGATCTATGGCGCCCTTATCTCTTGGGGCAACGTTTCCAAATTAAGACAGAACATCAAAGCCTCAAGTACTTTCTAGAAAAACGCATTTCCTCCCCGGAGCAACAAAAATGGGTGACTAAGCTCTTTGGATATGATTATGAGATCATTTACAAGAAGGGCAAAGACAATGTGGTGGCGGATGCACTGTCCTGAAAATATGAAGAAGAAGGATCCCTCTTTTGTCTTTCCTTCATTGTACCAGATTGGCTCCAAGCTGTGTGCCAGGAATGGCTACAAGATCCCAAAAGTTTGCATCTGATCCAACAATTGCAAACCAATTCTCCAGCTCCCCCAGGGTACTCTTGGCTCTAGGATGAGCTTTGATACAAAGGTTGTTTGTATTTAAGCAAACAATCAAAGCTTAAATCCACGGTACTTTCTGAGCTTCATGCTACACCCACAGCGGGGCACTCCGGGTTCACCAAAACCTATGACAGGGTCAAACGTTCTTTTTTATGGGATGATATGAAATAGGAAATCCATAATTTTTTCACTGAATGTGAGGTGTGTCAATGCAACAAGGGAGAAACAGTCAAATCTATGGGCAAACTACAACTGATTCCGATTCCACCTGCTATTTGGAAGGATATCTCTATAGACTTTATTACTGGCTTACCCAAATCGGGAAATAAATCAATCATAATGGTGGTTGTGGATCGCCTTTCCAAGTATGCTCATTTATGCGCTCTTCAACACCCATTTACTACATCCATGGTGGCTCAAATTTTCATGGACCAGGTCTTCAAGCTTCATGGCATGTCGCACTCTATTTTTTATGATCATGACCCAAATTTCACAAGCAGTTTTTGGCAAGAACTGTTTAAGTTGCAGGGCACCCAATTGCATCTCAGCACAACTTATCATCCCCATACTGATGGTCAAACGAAAGTTGTCAACAAGTGTTTGGAAACATATTTGAGGTGTTTTTCCTCTGAAAGCAAAATCAGTGGGCTCAATGGATACCCCTAGCTGAATGGTGGTACAACACTTCCTACCATACAGCTACACGCATGACTCCTTTTGAAGCGGTATATGGCCAAAATCCACCTTCGATTCTCTCATACTTATCAGGTACATCGAAGGTCCAGGAGGTTGACCAAACACTTACAGTTTGAGACGATATTCTTCATACCCTTAAAGAGAACTTGGTCATGGCACAGAATCGCATGAAGCAACAAGCAGATCAAGGTCGCTCTGAAAGTCAATTTGCAGAAGGGTATTAGGTGTTTCTACGACTGCAAACATACAAGAAAACTTCTCTCAAGGCTGAGCATTGTTAGAATCTAGCGCCCAAATTTTATGGTCCTTATACAGTTCTCAAGCATGTGGGACAAGTCGCCTATCAGTTAGCTCTGCCCAGTCAGTCGAAGCTACATCTTGTTTTTCATGTTTCATGCTTAAAGAAGGTGATTGGAACTAGGTGCCAAATTCAAACCAACCTTCCCGAGTTAGCTGAAGAAGGATCCATTTGGCTACAGCCAGAAGCAGTTTTGGACCAGCGTGAGCATTGCCTACGTCAGAGAACCATCAAGGAAGTGCTAGTCCAGTGGAAAGATAAACTCCAGCATATGCCACTTGGGAACCAGCTACCATTCTGCAGCAGTTTCCACATCTCAAGCCTTGAGGACAAGGTTGTCTTTAAGGGGGCGGACATGTTAGGGTCCCAACCCACACATAGGTAGATCAATATATTCGGATGTAATAAAGGTAAATATTAATAATGCCTTCCAATAAAATAGAATAAGGCGGATGTAAGAAGACCTAATAGAAGCTTCCGCTTCTAGAAGGATATTCCTTTAGATGCTTCTCTTGATAGACATATTTAGTATAAATAAGGGTCGAGGGTATAAAAAACCTAGCTTGGAGATTGTTGTAACAGGGCGTTGCTCAACTAGAGGTTTCCCCCTCAAAGAGCCCCATGAACATTGCTTTCTGAATCAAAGTGATATTTATGTTGTTATTCTTATATCATTTCTATGTTATTGTGGAGATTATGTTGGTTATATTATTGTTATTCTGCCATTTCTAGCATTTTATTTCTATTCTGCATACTTTTTATATCTAGTATATTACATTGATCGTTCGACTAATGGCTTGTTCGTTGATTTCATGTACGTTCCTTCATTTCCCCGCACTTTCATGCACCCACGTACCCATCCATTGATCCATCCTCACTTGTGTCTTGGCTTGGGAATGGAACCAAACTGCTGAAGAATTAGCCACGGGATAGTTGGTTGTAATGGTCGTTGGTGCAATCTAGCCATGAGTTGGGGCCTGCATGTCTGAGATGCGTTGACCTGTGCCCTATTTTTCTCACAAATGTGAGTCCTGAGAGTTCCAACATTGATATTCTGGACCATTTGTGCTGGAGGCCCCAAAATAAAGGAGAGGGACTGTCTGAGGGATTATGTGGCAGAGAAGGGTGGAGGTCCATTCTCTTAGGGTGGTACAGGTTGGGTAGAAGAGAGATGGGTACTTGGATTGTTGTGAGTGTTGGGAAACTTGTGAGAGCTTGAGAGCTGACTGGTTTGGAACCGAAGTACACTCTGGAACTGTCCTTGTGGATTCATAGCCCTGGCTCGGGGCTGACACTATTGTTCAGATTTGGAGAAGTGGTGTCTACGGTCAGGTGGAACGTCCTTGGTCTGCAACCAGTTGGTGTCATCTTTCATAAAGATAAGTGCTCTCTATTATGGTATCATTTACATGTATATGAATTTATTTTCATTGTATATTTAATTATCGTTTAATTGAATCTTTAGACTATGCATGCTTGCTGACTACTGATGTGCATGTCGTTAAAGTTTGTTCTTTTATGCATCCTTAAATTTTAAAAAGGTATCCTAAGAGAAAGAAGTCCAAGGGAAGGCTTGAAGGTAGCATGCCTGGGCCTGTGGGTGGCTGGGGATGTTACAGTTTGGTATCAGAGATTCTGGTTGAAACACTGGGTCGGTATGGGCCGGGTATGTTGATCAGAGTCTCATGGTTACAGATTGAACTCTAACCGTGAATTTCAAAATCTCAGGAGGAATGGCATTGTAGAATCTATGCAGGAGTTAGATCGTCAGAGATCTGTTGTAAGGGGTTCGAAGGATCATGATCATCCCCCTTCGAATTCAGGAGTGATTGCCACTATAGGATCAGGAGAGATTGGGATAGTTGGATCGGAGGACAAGTGAACAGGGGTCATCTTATGTAAAGGAAGCAAGGGTTAAGGTCCCAACCATCGGATCCCATTGGAGAGAGAGATCAACAGACAGGAGGCATTACGAGGAACCAACTTGCACAGGAAATAATTCCCCAAGGCGGTCCTGCAATCCAAACCACAGTTTCACCAAGGGGTTACGTGTTAGCATCAAGAGAATTTTGGGGAAAAAAGAGGGTTTCTCCAAACCGTCGATGTGTCCCCAGACAAATTGAAAGGCATGCAGTGATGTGACATGTTAGGGCTCGAACCTCGAAACTTTGTATAGTCGAAGTAGATCCTGACCGTCGATCACCCAGAGGTACATGTCAGCAGATCAGTAACTCCAGAGAAATCTGTTCGAGGGGTTTTCAGTTGAGATTTGAAACTCCCAAAGCCCAGAGAGCCGAAGAGCCAAAGTAAATATTGATCATCCGATCATCCGAAATAGATCTCAATCGCCAGATCGTCTGGAGTAAATCTCAAGTGTTGGATCGCCTGAGGTGAATCTGGGTCGTCTGATCCAGAAGATACGTGGTATAAATATGTGGATTTCAGGTGAAGGCCCGAAGTAAGCCTCAACCTTCTAATTCCAAAGGACACGCAGCAGAATCCCATGTACTTCAAGGGGTTTGAAGTTTTAGATTTCTAAAACCCGAAGACCCGAAAGGATCTCAGCCATTGATCTGCCGAGAGCCAGGCGTCACTAGATCCAGGGCTTTGGGTAAAAGCCAGTGGGGCCAGATAAGTTTTTAAATTTGAGATTTTCAAAGTCTGAAGACCCAAATTAATCCTCAACCATCCTATTAAGGAGGACACATGGTGCAGATCCATGGACTCCAGGTGAAGACTCGAAGTGAATCTTAGTCATCCGATAAGGGAGACACATGGCAGTAGTTTGGTCGGTTTGGGAAATCGGAGTTCGGGAGAATTGGAAGTGTGCCAGTATGGAAACTCCCAAAGTCCCAAAGCCTAAAGAG
>WSFP011527824.1:0-12186 GCA_009831015.1 Picea engelmannii | reverse complement strand
CCCCCTCCGCCCAGCGATTTGACTAGTAAAGTCTACGAAGGTATACATACCTCTTAAGAGGAAACACATGTTCTTAACCATTAGGTCCACTTAGAATAACTATCTATGTAAAAACATTGCGAAAATAGCCAAAAGTGGAGCCTGACATCACAGAAATGAAATAGAATCTGACGCCCAAACAGATCTGTCGAGATATCAAAATGGTTTCACGTATACATGCATAAACAGGCTTACACTTACTGTCCGGGTCCTCCACCAGTGATTGTCCTAAAATGCACAGTACTGCCACTTACACAAAAAATATGTTGTGGCGGAGGATGGCATCCTCTACGTTCTTGGCCCAGCACTTAAATGTTTCTGTAGGGTTCTTGGTGAGAGTTTCTTTCCAGACGTTGTAAATCCGTCTTTGCTCAACCAGGGGGAGGGTTTCAGCAACGTCAATTATGCCTCTCTCCAATTTATTCCTGCCATTGAGGTTCACAGCAACGACAGAAATAGGAACCCAATTTGTAAGAAAAGAAACCCTAAATGACGTAGAAGTTACTATTTTGCCAGTGCCCAGACAATCTAGAAACCGATTAATTAGGTCAAAAAGTGGATCTAGACACAGATGTGGGTTCTTTAGACCAGAATATGGACTAACAGTACTAGAATATCCAGTACAAGAACCATTTAGTGCAACAGGAAGCTCAACATCTTTGCAAAAAAGATTGAACACTGTTTCAAACAACTCCCCATCACACCACTGAATCATATTGAGTATCCATAAAAGTGCAGAACAAGCAGTAGGGATAGCATACTTATCAGATTTAGCGCGTTCGATATTGGCACTAAACTCTTTCAGAAGTGCAGACCTGCATGTTTCTGCAAAGGATGAATTTACCTCGAAGAAGCCTGCGATATATTCTTCAATATATTCGCTGTGATTGTATGAACCACTCGAAATTGCAGACAACATTTTTTGCAGAGAATATTCCAGCATCTGTAAACCTCCATAGTCAGAGTTCCATTGGGTAATGCCGAGTCTAGTAGCTAAATCTGGCAAGATATTGATCTCCAAAGACAATAGCAGGGCTCGAAGTCTGACTTCTTGTTTAGTACTCCATCGAACAGCATTCAAATATCTCATACATTCCTCCACGCAGTTCTGAAAGAGCAGTTCAGAGGCAATTGGTAGAATAGATAGAGCTTCATCCACACTAGAGTAGCGAAAGCGGTTCCCTGATTGAGAAGAATACATAAGTTGAATACATTTCAGATACACCTCGATGCTGTGAAAAGTTGTTATCTCCATTTCAATTGGCCGTTTCTCTGAAGACCATCGCTTGCATAACAAGGTTGCATAAAATTCAGATTTTTTCAGAATTTGAGAGTGCAGATAAAGAGGATTTGTTCTGTGCTCTCCTCCATCTGTACCGATTAACTGTAATTTGATGTCAGCGGTGCTCTGGTCTCCGATTTGTAAGAGCTGTTCTGCCATTGCTATAGTCGGATTGAAACCGTTTGAGAGAATACGTGAAAGCATTGGAACCCTATCCCCATTCTTGTTGCGTGCTAAAATATTTAGATAATTTTTAAATGTTTTTTCAAAAATTTTGAGTAGTGTGCTTCATGTTGCATTTTAATAATGATGATGACAATTTTTTTTTATGTTTTTTCAAATAGTGTGTTTCATGTTACATTTTAATAATGATGATAGAGGATTGTTATTAATATTCGAAGAGGTTACAAGTTTAGAATTAGTTATGTAACTAATTTGATTATGTTCATTATTGATGTAAGCGCATAAAAATATAAATGGGAATTGAGGAAATGGTGTAATGAGAGGTGTGTGAGATGGGTGTGAGCATGCTTTAATCTCTTTGATCTGAATAATAAGATAATTGATATCTTTGCTTGGTAGATGTAGCCTAACATTTGGGTGAACCACTTAAATTGTTGTATTTCTTGTTTACATTTTTATTGATTGTCTTACATGATATTTATGTTTCCACATTTACAAATTACAACAAATGTTATCAAAGCAGATTTGAGAAGAAGACAATCAAGGGCGCCATAATCTCCAAATTTAAGCAGGTCTCTCCTCTCAAAATTCACAGCGGCCCCTAGTACACACTTCACGCATGAGTAATTTTCCAGATCTCCGCAACCTGGATATGTCAGGAGGTGCGGCGACTCCACGGGTAATTTTCATGATTTCCGCAGTCCAGCCACACGGGAGGTGCGACGACCCCTTTGAAGAACAAAAAAAAAATATTAAAAGGTGAATTTTAAATTTCTTTTTAATAAAAGGTGAGTTTAAAAAGGTTTTTTATTAAATCTTTTATAAAATCTTGTTAAGATTAAACTATTATTCCTTTACATATTTTTTTGAAAGGGTCTTGATTATTACAAGCAGCAGTGTTTGTTTTTTATGTTTCTTCTAATGAAAAAGATGCAGAGTGCTAAGTTTGAAATTGAGAAGTTCAATGGAAAGAACAATTTCGAGATTTGGAAAGTTAAGATGCACGATCTGCTCATGCAACAAGGCATGGTGAAGTCGATTTTGGGAAAAGAAAAGCATCCCACGTCCATAACAAGTGAAGAATGAGATGAGATGGATGTGAGAGCATTGAGTGTCATACGCTTGTGTTTGGCCGACGATGTACTGTTCAACATTGTTACAAAGAAGACAACAACAGGTTTGTGGTCAAAGCTAGAAAGCCTGTACATGAAAAAATCCTTGACAAACAGTATCTTCCTGAAAAGGAAATTGTACATTTTGTGCATGAAGGAAGGTATGAAGATAGATGATCATTTGAATACTTTTAATACTCTCTTAGTTTATTTGACTAGCATGAGAGTGAAATTTGAATCTGAAGATAAGGAAATCACATTATTGTGTTCTTTCTTGTGTCATGGGATCATTTTGTTACCTCTATTAGTTTCAGTTCAACATAAAGTATTGAGTTTGATGATATTGTTGGAGCTTTACTGTCTGAGGAAACAAGGAGGAAATCCAATTCAGAAACCTCTACATCTGAGGCGATGGTGGTCAGAGGAAGACCTAAAGAAAGAGGACATGGTCAGAGGGATTTCTCTCGATCAAAGTCAAAGGGAAGAAAGAGAAAGATTAAGTGTTGGTTTTGTGGCAAATCTGGACACCTGAAGAAGGACTATTGAAAGCGATAGCAAGCCTCCAAAGAAGACCCCCCAAAAGAGACGAAAGAAGGAAATGCAACCGAAACAGGTTCAGGTATGACTGATGAAGTTTTATCAATTAGTATTGGTTCACGTTATGATCAACAATGGTTATTAGATTCTAGTGCTTCAAACCACATGTGTCTTCATAGACACTGGTTTATTACTTATTAGTCTATAGATGATGGAATAGTTTACATGGGAAATGATGTCTCGTGTAAAGTTGTGGGAATTGGTAGCATTCAAATTAAGATGTTTGATGGAACTATTAAAATATTAACTAATGTAAGACATGTACCTGATCTTAGGAAGAACCTAATCTCTTTGGGAGTCTTAGACACAGGAGGTTATAAGAGCATTGTTCAAGGTGGAGTTATGAAGGTCTACAAAGGAATTCTACTGGTTATGAAAGAAAAGAAGCTTGGTAACCTATTTCTGTTAGAAGGGAGGACTGAATCAAATCATGCGACAACGGTATCTGAGAATGACTGTGATTTTGTTCGACTGTGGCATCAACGGTTGGGCCATATGAGCAAACAAGGATTAAAGGTATTATCTTATCGCAAGTTACTTCCTAGTATAAATTCTTTAAAGTTAGATTTCTGCAAGCACTGTATTTATGGAAAACAAAATAGGCAGAAATTTAAAACTGGAAGACATACCAGTAAGGGAATTCTTGACTATATCCATTATGATGTTTGGGGAACATCCCCTACTATTTCATATGGAGGATCATCATATTTTGTAACATTTATAGATGATTTTTGTAGGAAGGTGTGGATCTATATGTTAAAGAGTAAGGCTGATGTATTTACAGTTTTCAAGTAGTTTAGAGATTTAGTGGAAAAGAGCACAGGTAGATCCATTAAATGTTTAAGAATAGATAATGGTGGTGAATTTACGTCAATGGAGTTTGATAATTATTGCAAGGAATTTGGGATCGATGGACATAAAACCACTGCCTATACTCCTCATCAAAACAAAGTTGTTGAACACATGAACATGACTCTTCTAGAGAGAGCAAGGAGTATGCTAAGTAACGCAAAATTGCAGCAGGAACTGTGGGTAGAAGCTGTATCTACAACTTGTTATCTGATGAATCGATCACCATCAACAACAATAGAATGCAAAATTCCTGAAGAGGTATGGACAGGTCACCCTTGTAATTATTCTAATCTTAAAGTTTTTGGTTGTGATGCCTATGCTCTAATTCTGAAACATCAGCGCTCTAAATTAGATCCAAAATAAAAAAGGTTTATCTTTGTTGGATATTGTGATGGTATTAATGGGTACACGTTGTGGTATCCTATTTCCCACAAGATCACCATTAACAAAGATGCAATATTTGATGAATCATCTTTCATCAAATCAAATGTAGATGTTAAAATGAAATAGGAAGAAGCACCAAAGTGTCATAAAATTCAGTTTGAAACCAATGAAGGTGAACATGAACAAGTTTTAGAAGATGTTCATGAAGAGTCTCCTACAACATAGGAATACATAGTTGATGATGATAGTCAACATATTGTGGATGAGCCAGAAACTTCCCTAAGGAGGTCTACACAGGTCATAAATCCTCCAAGAAGGTATGATGATTTTGTTTCATCAGTTTCTTTAAGTACTAATGATGATGAACCTTCGTGCTATCAGGAAGCTCTGAAGGGTTCAAACAATGATAAATAGAATGAAGCGATGAAGGATGAAGTGAAGGCATTAGAGAGGAATGCTACATGGGTCCTGGTAGAACTTTCAAGAGACAAAAAAACTATAGGTTGCAAGTGGGTCTACAAGCTGAAGAAGGGTGTTGATGATAAGGTGGAAAGGTACAAAGCAAGGCTGGTTGTGAAAGGGTATTCTCAGAAAGAAGGTATTGACTTTCATGAGATTTTTTCACTAGTTGTAAAGACTATTTCAATTCAAATTGTGTTAGCATTAGTTGCATTGCTTGATTTGGAGTTGGATCAACTAGATGTTAAAAGTGATTTCTTACATGGAGATTTGGATGAGGAAATTTACATGGAACAGCCTGAAAGGTTCATTCAGAATCGCAACAAGAAATTTGTTTGCAGGCTCAAGAAATCATTGTATGGTCTGAGGCAGTCGCCTAGACAATGGTACAAGAAATTTGACTCTTTCATGGTGAGCCAGAAGTATACAAGGAGTGAGTATGATCATTATGTCTACTTTAAGAAATTGAATAATGGCATATTCATTATCTTAGTATTGTATGTTGATGATATGCTTTTAGCAAGCAAAAGCATAACTGAGATCAACAAGTTAAAGGCTCAGATGGCTAGGACGTTCGAATGAAAGATCTAGGAGCAGGAAGATAGATTTTGGGCATGGAGCTATTCAGAGACAGTAGGAATGGTAAGCTTTGGTTGTCACAACAAAAGTATGTTGAGAAGATACTTTTGAGGTTTGGTATGAACGATGTGAAACCAGTTTCAATCCCTTTGGCTTCCCATTTTAAGTTTTCTTCAAGTTTATCTCCTAGTCCAAAAGAAGAAAAGGAATATATGTCTCGAATACCATATGCTAATGTAGTAGGAAGTCTAATGTATGCGATGGTTAGTACAAGGCCAGAAATTTCACATGTAGTTGGGGTTGTCAACAGGTATATGGAAAATCCAGGTAAAGAGCATTGGGCAATAATGAAATGGGTGCTTCGGTATCTGAGGGGCACAAATGATTACTTTATCACCTACAACAATGGTCGTGAGTTAGTCTGTGGATATGTTGATTCTGATTTTGCAGGTGATCTGGACAAGAGAAGGTCGACTTCAGGGTATGTCTTTACTCTTGCAGGTGGAGCTATTAGTTGGATGTCAAAGCTATAGAACATTGTTGCTTTATCCACTACGGAAGAAAAATATGTAGCTTCTTCACATGCTTGCAAAGAGGTAGTTTGGTTGAAAGGTTTGTTTGGTGAGTTTGGAAGGATGCAAGACAAAGTAAAGTTACTTTGTGACAGTCAAAATGCTATTCACTTGGCTAAGAGTCCAACCTATCACAGTAAAACAAAACATATACCTATCAAGTACCATTTTGTAAGATAGGTCATGGATGAAGGTGGAGTCTCTCTTGAGAAAGTGCATACAAAAGAGAATTGCACAGACATGTTCACAAAACTAGTACTATTAGAGAATATATGATGGTGCTTGGCTTCTCTTGGCTTGCAGAAAAGGTGATGAACAAAAGCAAGAGCAAGGTATCAGGTTAATTGTTTTCAAGGTGGAGATTGTTGAATATGTCAACGAATTTCTCAGATTTAGTAGATATGAGCAGATTTAGTGGAGCCTTTTTTGTGGTAGTTTGTTCAACCAAATCTGCCAATTTGGTATGAACGCGAAAGTTTAGAATTAGTTATGTAACTAATCTAATTATGTTCATTATTGATGTAAACCTGTGAAGGCATAAAGGGGATTTGAGGAAATGGTGTAATGAGAGGTGTATGAGATGAGTGTGAGCCTGTTTTAATCTCCTTGATATGAATAATAAGACAACCGATACCTATGCTTGGTGGATGTCGCCCAACATTTAGGTGAACCATGTAAATTGTTGTGTTTCTTGTCTGCATTCTTATTGATTGTCTTATGTGATATTTGTGTTTCCGCATTTGCAAATTGCAACATCTTTTGGGGATGACCTTAAAATTAGATTATTATTATTATTATTATTATTATTATTATCCATTAATATTAATATTGATTTATCTACCTTGAAAAAAGCTAAGGAAGTATTTGAATCGCTTTGTAATTTTATTTTGTGTTAGAAAATATTTGAGAGAAGCATTCTTAGATCAATTTAGTTTGATGAGTTAAAAGGTTTAAATGGTTGGTATTGTAACAAAAAAATTCAAATGGATATTTGATGTGGGTTTTGAAATTGATATTTAATGTGGGTGTCAATCTAAGATAAAGTGATTTTCAACCCCCTAAGTTTTAGGGATTGTCCACTGACTTATTTCACTATGGAGCTCCTTAGTTTCTTCTTACTTTACCAATGTTGATTTTATTCTTTATGCTAGTTAAAACAAAGAGATACTTTTCATCTTTTAGATTAGGGTTCATCACCTCCTTGGAGTATCTTAATTTTTTCTTATCCTCTAATTATTTATCACACCATGTAATCTCTCTTTAAATTTAGATGAAATCATATGTACCATTATTATGCAAAGCGACTTCTTTCTCAATACCCCAATGATTTAGCCAAGACTTGGCATCTTTATGCTAACCCTCCTTGAGTCATAAATGGTTTTGATTGGATTTTGAAGCAACCTTAGGAAGCCTCTTGTCTTCCATGCCATTTATCTTTTTATTTACATCAAGTACCTCCCCATAAACATGCTCTCAATGGGGGAAAGACTCACTTATATGAGGAAGATTGGATAGTGCACATATTGTCTTTAATTCTTAGATTATAAGTTCTTTTGGATTTTATTTATCCTTATCCGCAATTCTTTGGAGATGTTGCAACCCCAAACTTCGCAACCATATATGATAATAGAGTGACTAGAATCTCAAACAAGAGTTTCTTGTCATCCCAAAACCAACTATTTGGTGATATACAATTATTTTCAACTCCATAATAAGCATTCAACCCTCCATTTATCATTTTCTCAATGCTATAGTTCCAGTTAAGCTTGTGATGAAGAATGATTTTGAGATATTTGTATAAATTTACTTCCTTGAAGATATTAATGTCATACATGAAGTTAGCATAAGTGCTCTTTTTGTCAAACTGGAATCATTTATGCATTCCCTAAATCATATTGTTTTTAATTAGTAAGTTAACCTTATATTATACTTGGATTTTAATTAAATATTTTTTTGGCATGGGAGATATAGATTGAAGGGTTAAAAAGTTTCATGGAATGAATATATTTGGAGAGATGAACTCAAACTAGCACTTGAGTAGGTGACAAAGAGGTATGATCAAATTTTGGGAACCAAGGAGTTATAGACAGTCCCTCACTTTTCCAAATGATCCAGAATATATTTGCAGAACGAAATGAAAATAGATTATTATCAAAAGATGCTTAACACAAAATAACAGATATATAGTAAAATTGGTTTCTATTCAATAAGGGAATAAGCTTAAACTGTAAAATGTAGCGGAAACAAGCTTGCTAGAATGGTGGAAACTTATCTCTGAGAAGAGATGTTACAACTGTGCTCATTCGCAAGAAGATGATTACAATGAGGCTCTGAATGCATTTTTACAATAAACAGGAATGTCAAAAACCCTAGACATCCAAAAAACCTAACCCTAGGAGATGAAGCGCCAAAAGTCATGTGGGCCCCGTTTGGGTAAGTTAGTACATCAACTTCTCGGGGTCGTAACTTTTGCATTCGATCTCCATTTTAGGCGCATGATAGCCTGTTGGAAAGGTCTATCCGAGTACTACACATTTTTCTTCTACATATCAAAGGTCATTTTGATTGTGGAGAGCCCAAAAAAACATTGTTTAGGGCCTCAAAATGGCTCTACAAGTCAGGGACCCAAAAATTAGGGAAAAAACTGAGAAACTGAAAAAATGCCAAAATGAGCCAGTTGGAATAGGTGGGAGCCCATCGACATCCATTTGGATCACCAAAACTAGGGACAATCCTCAAAAACTTTCTAACGATTAGCATGATTTTAAAAATGAATAATCAAAAACCTTTGGAACAAAGAGAGATATTTCACATTTCTTTGTCCACTTCAGGTGGATCCATTGGTGCAAAGTTGTTGTAGAAGGGAAATACCCATTAAATCAAAACATAATGACATTTTTTTCATAAATTAAATGTAGATAAGTAACTTCTAACACTAAGATATCCAACATTGAAACCTATTCAACTTGCTCCACTATATAGGCACTAGAAATAAGAGAAGGATTTGAGGTATTTAGAATGGTAAAATTGTTTTCCGTTGCAATCCCAAAAGTCATAGGTTTTGAAGTTGAAGGAATTCCAAAACCAATCATTTCTCTACAAAATGCAACACCAAAATTATGATTGAATATTTACCTATGCAATAGACATACAAATAATTTTGATCCTCAAGTTGTTTTCATGTGTAGATTAAATTTTGTTTAGCCACAAGAATCCCATGTGATAGCTTGAATTTCTACTTTAAAATATGCATAAAATATGCATAATGCACCAATAAACTGAAATTGTTCCCAAAAAGGGACCTAACCATAATCTAATAGGCCACCCATGAATTAGAGTCGACATCCAAAGAATGATGAAAATCCTTTCACTAAATAGTTGACAGGCAAGGATTTTTTCAAACACTTTGCATAAATACAATACATCAAACACTTGACTAGAATACTTACAATAGAATCCCTTACACTCATTATTGACAATGTCGACAACATTGATCCGCTACTTAGCCTTGACAACAACCTCCTCCTTGTTAGCAAACACATATCAAGAATACATTTCTACAACACTTGAGGAGGAAACACTTCTCCAAACATTTGGAATGCAAAAACTTGGCAGGCTTGTTTGTCAAACACTTGACCTGAACCGTTTGAAAAAGAACCTAGTGTGTAACATTCTGTCAATGAACACCAACTTCGCTCTTTACATCGAAGTTCTTCTCAAGAAAAAGAAAACAAAATAAAAAAACTAACATTGTCATTCAATTTATCCCCTATATTCCTCTTTAACAACCATTAATAGTGGTTCTCTACATCATTATTGACAAACATCCCGACACCATCCCAAACTTTGACCAAAAAAATGCAAAATAACCTCTAGATTTGTTGGTTTCAAGAACCAAAAAAAGCCATGCATATGCCCTATAAAATGGATACATGTTTGGGAACATAAGAAATCATGATCATTAAGAAACAAAATCTCAATATGACACATCATTGAAATATTTTTACTTAAAATTAACATTAAAATATTCTACTTTAATATACAATTTTTTTAATAATACATTTTTTTTAAATGTTATATGTCAATTTGTAGAAATACAAATTAAAAATATCTTTCATACTTAATTATAAAAAAATATAAAATTATACATATCTTTTATACTAGATTATAAAAAATACATCTTAATACAATAACCTACAACAATCTACCTCTCTGAAAATTAAAATTAAAAATCATATATTTTTTTAAATGTTATATGTAAACTTATGACTAAATACAAAATTAGACATATCCTTCATACTCTATTATCAAAAGTACTTCTCAACACACTAACTTATAACAATCCATCTCTATTATCAAAAGTACTTCTCAACATAATAACTTATAACAATCCATCTCACTTTCAAAATTAAAAGTCAAAATACACCTCTCTCGAGATTAATTAATTGTTACCTCTTAAAAATTAAAAGTCAAAATTAATATATATATTTTTAAATGTTATATGTAACTTTAAAAATAAAAAATAATATATATTTTAAATGTTATATGTCAAACTTGTGGCTGAATAAAAAAATATAAAAAGTACCTCTCAACACAATGACCTATAACAATCTAGCTCTCTCCAAATTAAAAGTCAAAATACACCCCTCTCAAAATTAATTGTTAATGTTGAAATTATGTTTTTGGTGGTAACTTAAATTGAAACAGTTCTTTTTTTCAGAGAACTTAGATAATGATTTTTAAAATAATAAAAAAGGAAACCAATATTTTTACTTGATATCTAATAAATGTCATTTTAAATTGATGAAATCACAAATATTAAAAGTTAACATTATACAATCTAGTTACATTAAAAATATTAAAAAATATTTAATTCAAAATTTCATTAAAAATAATAATTTTAATAATCTCAAATTACAATTTTAATAAAGGTTACATAACTTAACTCTAATAACAACAAATAAAAAAAATACTACAATTATAAAAGGTTAGTCTAACTCTTTTACATTTTGGTTCTTTTTGGGGATTTTTTTGTTTAATTTTGTTTGAAATTCGGAAAGAAATTGTTGAATCTGAATATTTGAGTGGTTAATTATGTATAATCAGAGGGCCCCAGGGATATTTTCACACACTCAATCCATTTATGCTTCCAAAAATGCAATTTAAACAACAACAAAATGTGATTTTGTGATTTATATTTCCCGCTAAAAAGGTCAAAAGGACAATGCCTTATAAAACTTTTAACAATAGTTTTTTAAACCTCAAATCCCATTAGTGTGATTGGATTTTGAAGATTTCCTTATATAAAACTGCCAAGATTCTAAATTAACAGTAGTCAATAAAAGACATAAAAAAAAATACAACCATGTTAAAGGTTGATATTGCTACCATCCCTTAATAATTTTTAAAACTTAAATACCCTTAAACCTAAAACATTAATTTCTTAAACAACCTATCAATATTTTTATATTTTTATTATATTTTTAAACTTTGAAATGCAATTTCTATTTACACATCATTTATCATACCATATGCCACATCCACGTCTATATGTACGATCCACTACCTTGAATTTTGTTATTTAATTCGTTTATATTTTGGCTCGTGTTAACAAAAGACTTTTTCAAATAAGTCTTCTCAAGCGATGTCTCTCATATCGGAATCACTCTATGCATTCTTAAATATTATATTATTTTTAATTATTAAGTTCACTTTACTGTATATTGTAATTCGATTTTAAATTTGATCGTTTTTACATCTAATTTAACAAGGGCAGCGAAGCAGCGTAGTCCCTGCCAAATTCAATGCAAGAAAATGGAAGCATGTTCAAAAGGCAAAAGTATTCGAATGGTGAAGTACGATTAGAACAACATTCTAATGTTGCAGTATGAGAAAATGCAGCTTTGTGAATGGTACAAAGAAGCATAGTTGCAAACTAGACAGATGGTGTGATGCAATTGAATGGTAAATATTCTAATGAAGGAAAATTTATTGTGTGAATGATTTTATTGGATCACTGATATTGTACATAGCAAAAGAGAAGGAAGCGAAATGCGATTCAATGCATGGTTGCTTAGAAGCGGGAATTTTTTTCCATGGAAAATATCGAAAGGCAGCATTGCACAAA
>WSFP011527823.1:0-12186 GCA_009831015.1 Picea engelmannii | reverse complement strand
GCACATATATTGTGAGCAAGGATAAAACCAAGAAGCACGAGGAAATACCCCACATTCCATGGACTAGATCTGGCTGCCACAATAGACAAAGGCTCAGATCTAAGCAAAGAACTCACTATACACCAATAACATCCCACATTATTCGCCAAAGTGCCTCACCTCCTCTTTGCAATCGCAAGCCATCACCTCTTGGCATAACCAGTCATCCACAAACCTCTTCTAACCTCACATCAATAAAATCTTAACCGGATTCGAGGTAGGGATGCTAAGGAAGGGAGGGAGTAGAGCGCCTTTCCATCCCGCTCCATCATGTTTCCAAACAAACCATTTGACTTCAAAGTGTGTTTTTTTACATCTCATTGATCAATTACATAAGATCATAAGACCAATTTTGGCTTAAGATAAAACCTTCTAATATTTCATTTCATTCATCTGACTTCATCGTTTGCTACATTCCATTCTAGCTCTCTTCAAGTGCATCATAGATATAATCAATTCTAATATTAATCGAATCTCATTAACTTCACACTAGTGACTGTTGTGATGTACATAGAGAAGCCAGAGACTTTTGAAGATGCTGCAAAGAAGGAAGAACGGTGCAAAGCTATGCAGATAGAGATTGATTCAATTCAGAAAAAAAAAAAAAATACAATAGGAAGCAGATGGATATACAAGATCAAGTACAAATCAGATGGCATAGTGGATAAATACTGTTATCACAGAAGAGTTGTGAGGAAGCCTTCTCTTGTAAATCTTAAGAGGGTTAGAATACCTCCTTGAGCTTTGTGGAGTCACTAGATGGTCCCTCTAGGATCATCAAAGGATGAGGGAACTATATACCCCTTCCTGAGGTGCCTGATTGATACTCGGGCAGTTGTGTTGTAACAGCAGAACTGGTCCAGATAAGGTTTAAAGGACAATCGTTCATACTGTGGGTGCCAAAATTGGACAATGCCCCTTTCAGCTCAGGAAAAACTTCAGCTTTAGTGTTGTCAACTTTATCATCCTTACACTTTTGCCTCTATTTATTTCACAACCCACCTGCTTCTGAAAAGATGATACGCTGATATGATAAGGACCATACACCCTTTGAAGGAAGTATTTGGGGCTCATACACCCACATTTGAAGATCGCTTGAAGAAGGTACATTTTGGAAGGGCCTTTGGAGGCTGGACGTTGCACCAGCACCCCCTATTCCCCTCATTCATGGAAATTTTTCACTTTTGGGGGCTTTTTGCCCCTTCATTTGTGCATGTGGCATGAATGCCCCAAAGTTGTATTATTCTAGATTAAATAATTGGTGAAGAGGACCTTTTACTCCTCCATAGGGTAGATTAGGGGAATTTTAGCTTTAAAATTAATATTTTATTTTGAGGGAAGTTGAGCACCTCCTCTATATATAGAGGTGCATTTCCTCTCATTTGGATCATAACTACTTGGGGGATTTTTCCCTCAAGAGGTCTGAAATTTCTGAAATTTTCTTTGTCTGTTAACTCATGTGCTACTCTTGGAGAAGAATTTTTGTGGATGGTTATTTTCTGCAACTAGGGTTTGAATGGTTTAGCTACTTGGAAGGAGTAAGCAATTTGCTGCAATTTCTTGTTTCTTGCTAATGTTGAAGGTGTTAATTGCTATTTTATTGCAAGTTTCTTTGTCTTGTTGAAACCCTAGGAAGGAGACATAAGTGTTTCTCTCCTTCATAAAGTCTTTATTGTCCAAGTTTGTGAAAACGTTCTTTGCTAGGATTAAAATCCTAAGGCCCAAAAGTGATTGCACTTTAGGGTTTTAACCCTAGTCTTTGATCCTTGACCTAAGTGGAATAAGAAGAAAGAAAACAGCACCTAGTGCCCAAGAGTATTTACACCCTAAGAACCATTTTCTTCAAAGTCTAGAACCTAAGTCCCCAACGTGCTTGCACCTTAGGGTTTAGACCTAATCTTTCTTACTTCATCGAGTTCAACCTCCAAGTGCTGTATGCTTGATTCCATTGCCCAATGAAAAGAAACTGACCTTCAGACCTCCAATTATTTTTCTTTAACACTATAAAGCTACCCAAACTAATTTTGCTTAGACTTCACTCTCCACGTTAAGCTTCCTTGCCCCAAGTCCTAGCAAATCTTAATCCAGGGAAACCCCCTTTGAGCTGGAGGAGAGCTGGCCCGAAGTGAAAGAGGGTTGGTGAGGTGACAGTGGCCTTACCTCTCAGTTACGCAGGATTGCACTTGAGCTTTCGGACTTTAGCTCAACAAGTGTGAATTTGTGCGATAACAAATACAAGGCAAGGTTGGTAGCTAAGGGGCCAAGGGCTATGCAGATATAGAGTATTGATTATAAAGAAACCTTCATGCTGGTAGCCAAAATGAAAACCCTGCGAACTATGTTAGCTCTTGCAGCACATGGATGGTGCACCAAATGGAAGTGGAGCATTTTCTTGAATGGGTGGATTGATGAAGAGGTAAATGGAGCAGCTACCAGGATTTGCACAGCATGGGAAGGAACATCTTGTGTGCAAACTGTGGAAGGCGCTATATAGACTAAATCAAGCACCAAGAGAGTGAAATTCAAGCATTTTCGTTCAGATTTTCTAATTTAGGTTTCCTGGCACAAGTGTACCATTTTTCTCCGTTATCATTTTTTTAATTCTCCAGGCAGGATTCCAGTTTTTTCTTCAGTGGTATGGAATTGTTCTCAATCAACTGACTGGAATTGTATTTTCTGTCAGTAATCTGGAATTAATATCAAATTTCAATTAACTATCTATATTGGTCTGAAATATGCCTTCTAATGTTCCAAAGAGTAAAATCATCTTATGTATGAGGACTATACATATGCTCCATTGTCTTTAGGGTTAATATCGATCAGGAATTATTAGCTGTCTTAAGGATTTCTAACCCCAACCACTTGAGAACCATCGAGAACTGTCAAAAAATCTGACATAAAGTCAATCAACTATCACACACACGATCCCAATCCAAATTCCAGTTCATGAACCCATTCAGTTGCATTCAAACCCTTAGGCTTATACTCTGCTAATATATAAGCCAATGACAAGCAGAACCAATTTCTAGAATTTAAAATATAATGCATAACTGCAAATACAAATGATATACCTAGTAAATCATCATATGATTCTGAAAGTGAAGAAAGCTCTGAAAGCAAAGGCGGTGAGAATTGCTGGACTGATTCCCGACCTGTGTTTTGAATATTAATTTCTACAAAATTACTGTCCTGCATAATGGAATTACCAAGTTCTGAGTTATCATTATGTTGATTTCCATTAGATGCATGAACATCAGATGCCCTCTCAAGTTGCTTTTGGCTGTAAACCTTCATCTTCTCAAATGTAGAATCCTGCATTAAGTCATAGCTATCTCCTAACGATGTCAACACACGTAAATTTGTCTGCTGCCTTGTAGATTTGTTACTCGCTCCTCTCTTGGGGAAGCTACTAGTAGAAGAAAGAGGTAAAAAATAGTGATCATTATCATTGTCAAATCTTTCTCTTGGAGGGTCCACTTGAATATCTGGCTTTGAAAGAGCAGCATTTCGTACTGCTCGTCTTAAAGAAGAAAGATCTGAATTTCCATTATCTGCAAGAAGAGTGAAGCAAACAATTCATATAAAAACTATTAGGAGAGCAGTTTACAGCATTGTTTCTGAAATCACTCACTCCAGTAACTTTTTTGGCAAAACTGTCAGATGAGTCCTAAACAAAACTAACATCAATATTATGTAAGGTGCAGAAAATAATTGAATATACTCTAGATTAAACCTTCTATGTCCTCATTTCTTAGACTTTTAGGTGGAGACAAGCGATTTGGTTTATCAAATTCTTGAAGAGTCTCCAAATTGTGCGCCTGAATTACTGACGATCGATGCTTCTGTAAAAATCCATCTTTTTCAGATGGAAATGGTGATACAGAAAATAATTGTGGTAGCTTGAGTGCAGGAGTTGGAGGAATCAACTCAAGAGGTGCAGACACAATCTTTGAACCTCCCTCCACATTTTGATCAGCAATGCCCTCCTGTATGATAGAGCAAATGATATCAGAATCAGGAAAATAGGAGTATATTGAAAATATAGTTTTTTTCTTGGAATAAAAGACTGACGATTATATTACAGATACAATACAAAGTACAACAGGCCAAACTTCACAGTGCCCCCCCCCCCAACCAACCCAAGCTACAGCCTACAAGGACAAGTATCTCTGACTGAGAACCCATATCAGAAGAAAAAATGTACTTTCTAAGCAAAAGGAGCATAACACAAATCTGAGTTGTTAAGTCATCCATCAATCTATAGAATGTCCATACAACAAAATTCATTTTTCCAATGGGATCATAAATCTACATAATACAGACCTGAGTTGCTAAGTCATCCATCAACCGATGGAATGTCCATACTAAAAAATTCATTTTTTCAATGTTATCATAGATCTAAAAGAAGAAGCCAACAAATTGTCTTAAAGACACCAATGTAATCAATTCTAATCTATTCTAAACAAGCCAGAAAGGTATAAAAGTAAGTCAGTTGGACAATAGAGTAACACTTCTAAATAGAAGCCAGAAGGAGAACTACATCCTTTTTGTGTCAAAATAAAAACTTTCACATAAGCAAAAGATGAGATACTTTTATTAATGTCCACAGGTGACCAAAAGAACAGGTCTATGGGACTAGAGAATACAGCTAGTCACAAACATAATGTGGGAGTGGCAAGGGTACTCCTCAAAGTTAAAGATAAAGAGATACAAGTGAAAATAACAGAAAGAGAATAAGAAAGGGTGATCCAAAAGGATACACCCTAGAGTAAGGTCATTTGATATTGTCAACAAGAACAGCTTTCATAGATATGAAAAAGAGATTATGTCATACATAATTTTTTATAAGTCGACTTTCCTTCAGAAATAGACTGACTATTCTATCACATTGACTATAGAACAGTAAAATAGTTTTGTTTCTTGTGGCATCTTTCCTTGCCAAATTTACTGGTCAAAGATGGATCTTTGTAATCTAAGCATGAACCCAATCTCTGGTTGGAATATTATGCATTGATTACTTGTCTCAGAACACTAAAGACAATTTCCACGAAGACATCTTGAAAAGCACTAAAGAGCAAAGGACTAGACTTACAGTTTAAAATCATCTTAGACTCCAACTGTATCTGCTTAGTAATAACTATAGTTTTGGTATAACCTAACAAGGATAGGTGAAGTCCTGACTCTAATCCAACCCAAATCACATCTGCAGAGGAGTCAGAGGAGTCAGGGATCAACCACCTCCGGTACTTTGGGTTCAAAAATAGAAATAAAAAACAAAGACCAAAAAATCCCTTTCTTCAATAATAAAACAGATACAATATTATCTAGAAGCTTGGTAGCATACCATTCACTGCAAAATGGACTGCAATACGATTTTCAACTGGATTAGCTAAACCCTGACCCAACTAGGGACCACTGGAATTCGTAATTATTGGAGTCCCCACCTATGCTCACTTTTATGCAGTTCTTACATTCTTATAACCATTTTAACTAAGTCAGCAAGCCATGATGTTGAAGCTTTATACTGTTACACAGTATAGTTCAGAAACGAAACAAAACAAACAAGACAGCAAAACCTTATCATTATCTTGACATCTTAGTGAGGACTCGCCAACAGTTTTCTGTTCTATTCTCACATCAGAAGCAGCAGGTGCCCTACTAACTTCATCCCGAAGCATGGATATTGCAGCCTCCATTCCTGGCATGGCATCCTTCAGCTGACCTACAAGTACCTGCATTGATAGCAACCAACACATGAGAAGACCTTACAAAAAGAATAATCCAGTCAATACCATTTTAAAAAGTGTATAGACTATCGCATAAGTTATAACATTCTGAACTTGAAGAACAACAATCTTATCACCGAGTATTTGCATACAATAAAGCAATAAACATAACCACTAGAGAAATTTTAACAATGAAGACTAATCGCAGCAAGCCAGAGAAGTGTAAAGCAACTGCATAAAGCAAAATGCTAAAACATACTTCTTACAGAGAAAAAATGAGGCAACCAAGAAACAGAAAAAGTTCATGTCAACAGATGACCAAAAGAGGTAAATGGAACATCACATCAGATCCAAAACATCAAAGAGTGTGCAAACCTACAGTCTAGTAGTAAAATAGCTAAACAAAACAAAACACCAACAGAGCGAATCCACGTGAAGTTACAAGTTTGGAAAGCAAAATGAGGCATACTTAATTAAGACACAATATGTGTGCATGTGACTTTCAGAAAAAGAAGAATCAAGACAGAATTCACTTGAACACAGAGATTGACATTGAAGCTCTCCAACTGAGAATAATACACATGTTATCAATGTACAGTTTAAATGATGTTGCCTCCACTTGTCGTGATAATTCAATTCAAAATGTGGGGCCTCTTTACACACTAGAGGTCCTATGTACACAATAATTGGTGAACACAATCGTTCACCCAACTACATAGAACTTCCTAACGTCATCTTCATAATGATGACTTCATGATTTAACTCCCAACACACTCATAAATTAGTAAAGTACATCACCATATAATAACTAAGTTGCCTAGATATGGATACAGAGATGGATATGGATACAAAATCCGATACAAATATAACAATTTTTAGGACAGTTCAGATGAGATACCACTGGAGTACAACATATATAAAACATAGATATATTGAAACAAAATATCTGCAGTGATATTAGTTAACCCCCAAAATGAATTTCTTCAAAATCCATATTGGTAATCCAGCAGTGACAGTCCACAGATACATTATGGAATGGAGTTCACTAATTGGCATCGGCAGTAAAGGAGTGCTAAATCAGACTTAGCACATGGTCGCAGGTCTTTTGTTGCTCAAGGGTTGACGATTGAACATGTTCTTGGCAGGTGGTTAATAGCAGGTACATCCAGAAGACATATCGTGTTCATATTGGCAAATGGACAGGTTATCAGCATTGCAAACACATTCCCCATACACGCATGTTTCTTGCAACACATTGAGAAGGTATGGGAGGTTGAAGACTCCTAAAGGGTATGGTCAGATTTTCCAGGTTTCACTTTATTGGTTTCTGAGATTCATTTTCATGAAAATTTTCCATTTCTTGAAAAAAAATCTTTCTCAGAATCTGATCACATATTTGACCCTTTATGGAGATGTGCTTCTGGTCTGAATTAGAGGGAAGTCAGAGTAAGTCAAATTTTGGTCAAAGGTAGCTTATTGACCAAGCAACCTTTTGCGGTCCCAACATTGTGCAATGTCATTATATTTTTGGTTACCAAATACAGAGGACAGTTTGTGGCGATCTGACACTGTCAGGATTTTGGTCAATTTTTTGCCTTAGGACTTTGGCCATTTTTGGAGACCCAATTTACACACAGCATGAGGTTCAAATTTCAAGTCATTCAACAAATTTTTGTTTCCGGTCTAGATCTTTCTGGAACCTTCTAGAAGGCTCTATGGAGGGCCTCACTTCACACGTGCTTTTCATGACGTTTTGACCATCCTTGTGCAGAAAATTTGGACCACGTTGACCAAGTCGCGTTAGTTTGAAGATTGCTTGCCAAGCAAGTTATTGATAAGGAGGTTACAAAAGCTTCCATGGTGGGCCCACTTGACTCCGTTTTTTCTCTAGAAAAGTCCACCCTGCTTGGGCTGCTAATTCTAGAATTCACATCACAGTGGTAGAGTGGAGTTCAACTCCAATTGACTTCACTTTCACTTTGGTTCAGTTCAGTTCATCTCTAATGCTATTCATGAATTCAACACTTAGGAAGGAAGCTTCCTACACATTCATGCAATCACCTATTCTATTTATGGCCCAAGAATGGAGTGCTCTGCTTGAGGTGGACATTCTATTCTTAGGCATCATGCAGTTCACTCCATATCCACTTGAGTTGACTTTCAATGCAAGAGTACTATTATTTTTGGAGTTCACTTTCCTTGAAGCCTTTCTATTCTCGAAGATCTAGAACACACTTCATGAGAAGGTACCCTTTTGCCTTGGTCACACTTGATCCAGATCTATTTTTAGCTTGGATCTGAAGCACACTTCATGAGGAAGTTTCCTTAACCCTTTTGTGGACCTCATCCTTCTTATTCTTGGCCTAGAAGTGTGCCCTTCCTTGGGGTTGACTCTATATTCTAGGACATGCAGTTTACTCTAGCTCTAATTGGCGCTGAAGAGCCAACGTGAATTGGAGCTGACACAAATTGGACCTTACTAGAGTCAACATGAATTGGAGGAACCCGAGATGAATTGGACCTAATTGGAGCCAACACGAATTGGACCTAATTGGAGCCAAGCCAACGTGTTGGACCTAATTAGATCTGATGCAACCTATAGTATCTCTGCTCAGAGCTGATGCGACAAGGGACCCTTAAAGCCACATTGCTGCCAGCCACGAGCTCTTTCGGCACAGAATTTTTTCCCCTATTCTGTCATTTCAAGTACAAGGCTTCCATGGGGGTTCACGCCTAATAGGGTTGAGTTAATCTGTAGGATTTGACCAACCGCCAATAGCCATGGCCATGATGGGAGGTACAAGGGGTGTTGGAAATGACACAGCAAGCACAATGATGCAAAAATTTTCAACTCTGACGTTAGAGGCACCAAAGATTGATGAGGATAGTTGCAGTGATTTCTCTCCAAGGAAGTCATTAGGTCTTGGGAATACATTTAATTTTAAGTTGTGTGATTGAAAGGGGCATATTCATCGTTTCCACTGTGGAACTGAGACCTTGACAGAGCTTGCCTATGCTGTTGTTTAAAGAATGGGAGAGGATACTGATCAAATCTGGCCATCTCAAATTTTGTACAAAGACGATTAAGGTGATAAGGTCTTACTCTCCACCGATAGTGACCTTGTTGCAGTTGTAAATCATGCCAGGCAAGCAGGTTGGAGAAATTGCAAATTGATTCTCTTTCCATACAGAAAACAGGTGATGGCTAAAAAAGGAGATGGCCACAACAAATAGGAGATGGTTGAAAAAGGCTGCAACAGGAAATAGGAAATTAACAGCAAAAAAGAAATTTGCAGTCCCACCTATAAGGCTTTGGAAAAGGGCTTCCTGTACTGGACACGACAGATTACAAATAATAAACTTCAAGCACAAGTTACAGACCTCAAGAAGCAGGTCTTTGAACTGAAAAACCAAGAAAACGTCCACCTCCAAAACCCACTTGGTGACCCTCTTTCTCTCCAAATCTCAAACATCAAAAATATGAAAGAGGAAATGAGAGAACAGCAGGCCATATTTAAAAAGGAAAACAAGACATAGCAGCAAACCCTCAACTCTTCAGTACAGGTGCTCTGGAAAAGGAACCAGGCCCCCCTGCTCACCGAAGATGAGGAGGTTGTACAAGCCAAGTTAAATGAGGAACGTCTCCGTCAAGCCAGGGAACTCAACCTCCAAGTGCAAGGGCTCCCTCCCCCTCCCTTGTGGCCCTGCAGGACCCCCTTCAGCGAGGTACCTCTTTTCTTCATGACACTCTGGACCTGAAAGATCTGAACCTCAAAAGGACATGGATGGGCGCCAACTGCACACTCTACCTCCATTTCTGGACACCAGGTGACCAGCTCAAAGCCCTTTGGGCTAAAGAGACAACTAACCTCCCTCCCACACAAGATCTTCCTTGATGCTGACCCCACTAGAGCCAAGCCTATGAAGCTCAGACACTCTAGAGATCAGGTCACAATAGCTAGGAAAGAAGGCAACTAGGCAGTTATCCAAGATCTCAGAGCAGTCATTCGAGACTCCCCACCTCCAAGGTGGGACCATCCTTGGGCTAAAATATTGGTTCATCAAGATAGGGGGTCTCATTGACATCTCCATTGGTTTCTGGAATTCCAACGAGGCATTTTGGTCCACTCCAAGCACACTTTACGATGTGGTGGACTCTCGCAATCTCCTTTTTCTCACTGAGACATATGCAAGCCCAGTCTGGGCACCACCTCTTATCCATGGATACCATTGGTTTTGGACCTACCAACAAGAGACTTGTTCCGATAGCATCAAAGGCTCCAAAAGGGTCACATGTCTCATGCATGACCTTCTCCAGAGTTGGGTCTCCATGGTGGCCTCAGATGAGCATACTAGGTTCTTATGGACCTAGATCCACCGGAGTGCCCTCCTACCTTGAGACATTTACATTGCAGTATGCTATTTCCCCCCGGCCTTGTCTCATTTTTCAGTCCATAGAGACTTTGAGGGGGATCCCTTCCTCGACATCTACGTCGACATATCTCACAACTCCACTCTCGGGGAGGTCATTCTTCTGGGGGGACTTCAATGCCCATACCAAAGACTCATAGATACCGCTACGGGACAAATCTGAGGATGTATTTTGCCTCCAAGAAATAAAGCCACAGACCATGGGACTTCATAGAAGATTAGATGACAGGGAGGACCACTCACAGGATATGGGAGTCACGTTTTACAACTTGGGGAATCCAACAACTTACTGCTCCTGAATGGTCTCCCCTGCTACGAAAGGTCAGGGAGCTTCACTCGTTTCCCCCACAGTAGGGGGGGCAGCGTGGTGGACTACATCCTAGCCAACCAAGACCTCCTCCCACATCTCCGGCATTTCTTTGTAGCCCACCTCCCCCTAGAAAACCACACCCTTCTCACCTTCTTCCTCGGCCTCTCCCCCCCACTGCCTCGCACCACTATCTTTTTCAATAGAGAGTTGAGAGTACGCCAACACCTACACACCTATCTTAAGGAATCGCTCTCCCCCTCAACAACTTCATGTCACATAGCACAGCGATGGCCAAGTATGAGACCATAAGAAGAGAGCGTTCCTCTCACTAGGGAGACGAGGGTTTTACACAAACCTCTGCCACTCCACCAAAACCTCTAGCGTACCCTATTCTCCAAACACCATACCCTCCCCCTAGATCTAGACCCCTAGGCCATGTTCTCCCATACAACCTCCCTAAACAACATCCCCAAACAGACCCCTACCAGTATACCCTCCCCCCTCCTCCATGCCATCTCTTCTTCAAAACAGAGATCACGAGAGTAGTCAAGGTTATGACCACCAACAGAGCAATTGACAAGGAAGGCCTCCAAGCCGAGTTCCTCAAGCACAACATCCATTCTCTTGACTCACACATTGTTGACTTATTTAACCATGTGGTTTGCTCCAGTTTCCTTCACTCTTGGACCAAACACATCATTCACCGAATCCACAAATCAAGAACTAGTTTTGACCCGAACAGCTACCAAGCTATCATGGTTGGGCACACATTCTCCAAACTCTATGCCTTAATCCTGCATCTATGGCTTTTAGATGAGCTAGAGAGTAGCCACCTCAAGGCCATGTTGATTGCAGCGTCGTGTGACATTCTCCACGTCGTTCTCCTTTGGACTGAGTTGAGACGATCTATGATAGAGCCCATGTATTGGGTGTGCCCATGTGATGGGTGTGCGTCAGACTCTGGACTGAGTTGTGATGACGTGTGGTCTCTTGTCTACTCCTCTGGACTGAGTTGAGATGACTTGAGATGGTCTCATGCCTTGTACTCCTCTGGACTGAGTTGAGTCGGCTTGAGATGGTCTCTTGCCTTGTACTCCTGTGGACTTAGTTGAGTCGGCTTGAGATGGTTCTCCAGATGATACTCCTGTGGACTCAGTTGAGTTCATATGTTGAGTGTGACATCCCTGTGGGTGAGAACAAGTGGACGTGTCCCTAGTGGCTGAGCACTAGAGGATGAGAGAGATCCTTGCTATATTGTCTGAGAGTAAGATTTGTTGTAACCCTAATTTGTGTTGTAAAGGGTACAAGTCAGCCCCACCATGTAAAGATAATTAATATTGTGTCAAAGATTAATTATATTATTCAGTTGAAGAGGTCGGCCCTATTGTGCCAATAGACACACCTATTGTTGTGCCAGGTCTTGTATAAATGGGAGGAGATCCCCATTATGGATCTCACTCACTCACTTGTCATCTCATAATTTCAGCAATACTTGTATGGCTCAAGTGCACATCTCTCTTGGGCGCAAGTTTCTAGATCAAGTAAGCACCCTCTTGTGTGCTAGGGTTTGGTGGTGTGTGGAGGATCTTCTCTTGGCATTATAGCAAAGGATTGTTGAGTTTTTCCCTTGATTGAGAAGGGTTTTCCCAGGATAAACTCTTGTGTTCTTGTGCATGGTTA
>ML895755.1:0-10692 GCA_009831015.1 Picea engelmannii | reverse complement strand
TTTCAATATAAATTTGTTTTTAAAATGGTTTTTTTTTTTTTTCAATTTTTTTTCTAAGTTTTTAATTAAAAAAAAAATCAATTATATTTTTTTGCTAAATATTTAAAAATAATGTTATTTAACTATAATTATTTTCTACTTATTGAAGTAAAGGTAAAAACATGTGTTAAAATTGATATTTTCAACTATATTTAAAAAGAATGGAACCATAACTTAATTAAGAACACTTAATTATATGAAAAATCTTAATTTTAAAAAATAAATGGTGTACAACATTTTTAACATTGGATGGAGCATGGAAACATGATTAAAAACAACATTGAATAAAAAAAAATAGAAAAGTTTGAAAATAGATGAAAAAACACTATTGAGAAAAAATTTGTTGAACAATTTGAAAATAAATGAAAAAACAAACATTTAAAAAAAGTAGAAACCTGATGTATCAGAAAATTTACAATGTCGAAAAAACACCTAAAAGGGGAGGGGGGTGCTACCGATAGCACCATTTTTAAAAACGAGATAAAAAGCTTGACCCCCAAAAAATGAGAACTCTATAGAGTTATCGTTAAGTTGGTAACTATGTTTTGAGTGTTTTTGGTCTTGTATACAAGAATTTGAAGACATTTTTATTTGGTACCTTGTCTTTAATATTGATCTGTTCTGACAGGTAATGATATCGAAACCGGTATATAGCTTATATTTTTCCCATCATGCATTTTTTCATTATCCTTTTATTATTTCATTTTTCCTTAGTATCGACCCCAATGAGTTGTGATACAAAACCTTTTTTGTTGTTTAGAAGTATTGTAATGCATGTGGTAGAGCCTACCATTCATGGGTGCCCTAGTTAGAACCTTGTTTGCAGTTTGGAATCCATGCTAAAATACTTTCATAGGCTTGAGAGCACTGTTTAGTCCCTCCATGACTTTGCATTGAAGCTTCATATCTTCTTCTCATTATTAGTCTGACTAATACCCTATGGGGCTCCCTCATTTATGCGTTGAGTTGTGATACTGCATTGCATTTTACTACTTTTGTTTTTGAGCCTAATGTCAGCTTCAACTTGCTATTGTTTATCCATTTGTGCATTCTCATAAGTTCCTAGCTATGCAATATTTTTCCTTTGTGGCTTGACACCTTTATCCCGGGAGGAAACACTCCCCTGAGAGTCCATATCATATGCATGATTCATTGCATTTGTTGGATAATTCCAACCAATTTACACTCATTTTTAGATATTGGAAAGATTTTATGGCCCCTATTATTATGTAATTAGTTGGATCAAATTAACCAGATTTAGAATAGGGATAGAGGCACATTAAATGTAATCAGTTTCTTGTAACTAAGTGAAGAGTGTTATATATCTATGTAAGCATGTTAAGGCAAAGTGTGAGATGTGAGAGTGCCTAAGAGGCATGAGCATGAGTGGTCTGGTTGATGTACTATCTCCCTTGCATAATATAAACTGAATATCATTGTCTCATGGATGTTTCCCTGTATAGGATTTTACCACGTAAAAAATCTATGCCAGATCTGTGTTTTCTTATTTGCTTGTATCTTTCTCTATATGTACTTCCGATGAAGAACAACAATTGGTATCAGAGCAAGTGAACAAAGTTGGATGACATTTGACATCTGAAGATGACATCTGAGTTCATTACAGGGGCATTATTTTTTTCTCTAACACTTCTGGGATCCGACACATATCGAGAGGAACGTTGACATTATTATATGAAAAGAAAATTTGGGAGATTTGAGTGTTGGAAGAGGGGCAATATGCGAAATTGAGATCTACAAGGAGATTTCAGTGAAAGAGGGTGAGCACGTTGTTCTGGTGAGGCACCCTGCCTGATGCACTGCAAGTGTGATAGAGATGTGAGTGCAAGAGGAAGCCAACCATTGCATGACTGAGTGAGACTTGCAAGGGCGATTTTATACTTAATATTCACACAGAGATCCATGTCCCTCGTTGTGGAAGAGATTCATGATTCATTGCGAGAGAAGTGATAACTAGTGGTGCAATTACCGACCGGTGTTCATCATTTCCTATGCTTTACAAAGGGAGTGATAACGGTACAATATGAAAGAAAACTTTTTTGTTTTACTATGCACAATGTATAATTAAATAAAGGAGTGGTTGACTTTTATGATTATGCATACGGAGGATCAACATTATGAATAAAGTGGGTGGAGGATGCTTATTAAAATATTATTTGTGGACCCTTTTTGTTTAGTAAAAGGTTTAAATATATATTTGTGATTTATTCTAAATATTTTTAATTAGATATTTTAGGTTATTACTATTATTCCTCCACATTTAAAAGGATTTTATAAGTTGTGATTTGGGTATTAGGCAGTTTTGTACTAATGGCTAAGATGTAGATTTCGAAGTTTGAAGTTGAAAAGTTCAGCGGTAAAAACAACTTTGAGCTCTGGAAGCTCAAGATGTAGGATTTGATGCTGAAACAAGGGTTGCAAAAAGAACCGGCAAGCAAGTCAAAGAAACCAATAGCCATGAAGAATGTGGAGTGGGAAGATATGGATGCAAAAGCTCTGAGTACCATTCATTTATGTCTGGTGGATGATGTTCTGTTTAATATTGTAGAAGAGGATACAACATCAAGCTTATGGAGCAAGATGGAAAGTCTATATATGGAGAAGTCCTTGATGAGCAAGATCTACTTGAAGAGACAATTGTACAGTTTGCGGATGAAAGAAGGTACAAAAACTGTTGACCATTTAAATACCTTTAATACCCTTATAGTCAAATTGGCTAGTATGGAAGTTAAATTCGAAGATGAAGATAAGGATATTACACTATTGTGTTCATTTCCTGAGTCTTGGGATAATCTAGCCATCTCTATTAGCTTTATCTCAACACATGTTTTAGATTATGACTCTATTGTGGGAGCTTTGTTGGTTGAGGAGATGAGGAGAAAATCTGGTTAAGAAACCTCAACTTCAGAGGCAATACTAGTCAGAGGTCAAACTAAAGAGAAGAATCAGAGAAGTTCTTCTCGATCTAAGTCAAGACACAAAAAGGGTAAAGAAAAATGTTGGTACTATGGAAAAACTGGACATCTCAAGAAAGATTGTTGGAAAAGAAAGGAATCTGAGGAAAACTCTATGAAGGAAGCAAATTTGGTTGTAAGAAATTCAGGTATGAATGACGAAGTTTTATCCATTTCTAGTAATTTACAATGTCAAGAAGAATGACAATTATATTCAGGTGCCTCCCACCACATATGCTCACATAGAAATTGGTTCATTTCTTACCAATCTGTTGATGAGGGGGTAGTGTTTATGGGAAATGGTATTCCCTGTAAAACTGTTGGGGTTGGCAGTATTAGAATTAGGATTTTCGATGGTATTGTTAGGGAATTAACGGATGTTAGATATGTACCTGAGCTTAAATCAAATTTAATTTCATTGGGAGTGTTGGATTCTTGTGGATATAAGTATATAGGTCAAGGTGGAGCACTCACATTGTCGAAAGGTAATTTAGTAGTGATGAAGGAAACAAAGGTTGATAATATTTCTAAGCTGGAAGGGAGTACTGAAGTAAAATATGAAGTGACATATGTATCTTCTTGTTTATGGTAGAAGCATCAAGGTCATAAGAGAAATAAATAATTACAGGTATTGGTAAGTGGTAAATCATTTCGAGACTTAAAATCTTTGTTTCTGAATTCCTGCTTGTTTTATATCTCTGCAAGTTATGATGATGGTATAAAGGGATGTTGTGTGTGGGATCCTATTTCTCACAAGGTCATCATTGACAGAGATATAGTATGTATGGAACAACCAAAAGGGTTGATTCAAGACCGCAATGGTAAATTTGTTTGCATGCTAGATAATTCATTGTATGACCTATTGGTACCCAGGCAAATATACAAGAGGTTTGAATCCTTCATAGTGAGTCATAATTTTTCAAAGGGTAGTAATGACTATACAGTTTATAGTACATTCACAATCTTGATGATATTCTCGATGCAAGCTGAAGCATCGATAAAATCAGTAATAAAATGACTCAGGTGGAAAAGACAATTTAGATGAGGGATCAAGGAGAAACAAAACAAATTATGGGCATAGAAATACACAGAGATGGTAATGGTAAGATGTGGTTGGATTTTAGTATGAGCATTGTAAAACCAATTTTTATCCCTGTTGCTTTCCATTATAAGTTTTATTCAAGCATAGGTCTTGTCTATAAAGAAGAAAAGGTTATGTCTCATGTAAGTTCAATAGGAGGTCTGTTGTATGTGATGAAATGGTTAAGAACATACGTTTCACATGCTAATGATGTTGTCAGATACGTGACAGATTCAGGTGTTGTAGTGAAATGGGTTCTTCATCATTTGAGAAGCACAAATGTCACCTATAATGGTTACACTGAGATGGTTTGCGATACTTGTAATGTATATTTTACAGGTGTCTTGGATAGAAAAAGATATATCACTACATATGTATCAAAACACAGTTGTGGAAGACATGTTGGAGGTGGAGTGACTCCTCAGGAAATCCAAACTCGTGCAAGTCACACAGGCGAGATAATGAAACTAGTTTTATTAGAGAAGCTGCAGTGGTGCTTGACTTCTCTTGGCTTGCAGCATAGGCGATGAATAAATTGGAAAATGATACTTAGGTAAATTGTTTTCAAGGTGGATATTGTTGGATAATGCCAACCAATTTACACTCGTTTTTAGATATTGGGCAGATTTTTTGGCCCCTATTATTATGTAATTAGTTGGTTCAAATCAACCAAATTTAGAATAGGGATAGAGGCAGATTAAATGTAATCAGTTTCTTGTAACTGAGTGAAGAGTGTAATATATCTATGTAATCCTGTCAAGGCAGAGTGTGAGATGTGATATTGTTTGATAGGCATGAGCATGAGTGGTTTGGCTGATGTATTATCTCCCTTGCATAATATAAACCGAATATCATTGTCATGTGGATGTTTCCTTGTATAGGGTTTTACCACGTAAAAATTATGTGTCAGATATGTGTTTGCTTGTTTGCTTGTATCTTTCTCTATATTTACTTCTGTTGCAGAACAACAACATTGAGCAAAGGTATGTTACTCATGTATAGAAATAATTTTCTCGCCCACTATGCTCATTTTTTGCATTGTAACATATCATTCTTTTATTCCTTTTCAAGCTTTATAATTTGAAAAGACAAAAAAAGAAGAAGGAAGGGAATGAATTTGTTTTTTTATATGGAAGCTACTTTTGTCACTCTTGAACATAGCACAATATTATGAGTCTTCACCTCACTATGTTGGGCTTAGTATGGCTTTAGGAGGAATTTTCTAATTTTTTATCATAATATCCTTTGACTCGTTATTCTTCTAGTCATATGGAGCATTTTTTTATGCCTCTTGTGTTGTAGATGGATCCTAGTTTATAGTCTGTGCTACCCAAGTTACTTTTGTGTCATGTCTCTATTCAAGGGAAGTCAACATATGTCAACCATTTTGAAAAGCTCTTGACTTTCCAAGTCATTATTCCCTTGTGTCAAGTACTTCTCATTTTTGCAAGTATCTTTGTATCTCACTCGTGCTAGTATAGAAGGTCCCTATTGACTTTTTTCTCGTGGGTCTACTATTTTCGACTAAAACCTATTTCTCTAAGAGTATGACCTAGAGTTGAACCTTGGGCATATTTACATCATTGATAGGTGACCTTGCACTTAGCTGATGACAATCATCATTGGTTGTCGATTGAGTGATTTCCCTTGTGTTCAAAATAAACAACCATTATCACACATAGGTATTCATGTGGTACCTTGGTTTCCATTTGACCCCATTGGTGGATTCCTTGTATTTTTTGGTAATTGGATACTATTTAGAGAGTCTCTAACGTGTGCCATTCCATCCAGTACATGTCGAAGTCATACCTCAATGTGGTTCCTTCAATCTTTTCATTCGAGTTCTTCTAAATATTTGGCTTTCTGCTACTCCTTTTGTTGGATGATGGAGGATGCCTTAATTCCTTCCTCCCAATAGACCTCTTCCTATCGACTTCAACACATATTTCTATGGGATATGGATCGATATTCATTTTTAATACCTTGGGTATTATCGTCATCAGTGGAAGGTTCCCTCGCTATTGAGAATGGGAATACATGAATGTACCCTGATCAATAGATTCTATTAGGTGTTCGAATCAACTCCTTTATTCACACTTGTTAGATTTCACTAGGTACCTTAATTCTCATTATCATTATCAGTGTGTTTTCTCACATTGTTGACAATATACATCAATGACCAGTAATCAAATGGTGTCTGACTGTGTTCGACTTCAACACATATATTTTCATAGTGTATACTTGTACCATGGAAGGTTGTTTTGAAGACCTTGAGGCAAGTATGATCATCACCTCTTTTGTGCTCCTACCCAAGTTGTATTGATTGTACCACCATCTTTGACATTGGTACTTGCAAAGGATCAATTTGTTCACTACATCGACTCCGGATATCCTCTTTTTTATTTTGATACATAGCTCCATTATGTATCCATTCGTGGATGTGATATACATTTGCATGGATCCATTGTATATTTTTCTTGTGGCCATGATTTTTACTCTTATATATTACATGGATCCACAATGTACATTTTTCATGGCCATGGACATCAGTTATTCTTTCATCACTCATGGATCCACAATGTACTTTATTTGGTGGTCATTCTTATACCACTCCTGATCATGGGAATGCCCGACTTGGGAAGAGAGTACATTACTTGTTTCTGTTGTAGGTACTACTCCATAATTGGTATTCAACTACTCCTACCTAGGACCATCAATGATCTCATGATTATTTTGTCATGTATTTCAGACATCAACTTCTCTTCTGACCTCACACATTAGGGGGAATCTCTTATAGAATCAATTTCCAACACATATGCTTCTAATGACATATTAGCATGAGTTGCATCCCTTTCCCTACTCGTAGGATCATTTCCCCCCTTTTCCTCTTTAAAAATACTTTTGAAAAACCACATCTTTGCTGATCTACGTGGATATCATTAAATAATCTCAGGTATGTACATCGACTTCCAGTGTGCAACCGATGTGCATGTTAATTTGGTTCAAAAAAATAATAAATATCGACTTTTCAGACAGAGTTAATAGATTCATGAGGTTCTTGACCTCCTGTAGCCTATTCATAACTACTCCAATTGTCAAAAAGGAGTATAAATTAGAGCCTTGGGGTGGGGGAAAATCAGAACAAATAAATGCATCCTTATGCTGACATTTTCATTATAGTCTTGCAAGTCCCCTTTTTCCCTTGCATATGAGATTGTCCCTTCCATTTGAAAACCCTTATTCTCAGAAGTTGTGTTCTCCCTATCTTGTCATGAATAAAATATTTTCCTTCCTTGGACATGTTTGAACACAAGTATTGGAGATAGTTTTGATCATCTTTGGCCTTGGGTGGAGGAACTTGGAGCCTAGTTTTGGGACTGTGTTGCAAGGTTGTAACCAACATTTTATGCTATTCATAATAAAATATCTCTCGTTCTCGTACAATTTAATGTGTTGATTTATGTTTGTAATTTATTTTACATCTTATAATTTGAATCTATTATGAAAGTTGTAATGATCATGTTTTAGTTAGTTCTCGGATAAATACATCTTGCTTGTCTCTTTGTGTGGAGGATATTTCAAATTATTAGTACAAAAGAGTGTTGGAGCCGAAGCCTTCTTCTGAGAACAACATCAAAAGTCAAAATCTAGGTTTGTCCTCTCCTCTTTCCCTTGAAAGTTAGTTATTGCAAAGTAGTTATTCTTAATTGACTGCTTAATTTAAGTCCGAGAGTGGTATTTTAGGGTCTCACTCAGTTGTGGCCTTGACCCATAACCATAAGACATTGTTTTCCATAACAAATGACCCATATCCATAAGACATTGTTTTCCATAACAAATGTGTCAAATTGTATGCATTAAATTTGATTTATTTCTCAACTTCAGTATTGAAAAACATTTGTTTAATAAATGAGAATATAATGGTGTTTGGGGTTAGCCAATATAGATTTATTTATCAACAAGTGTAATTCTCTAAAACAAAGTTATAAATAAATAAAAGTATCAGTAAACTAGGTAACAAATGGGTTAACTCTAGGTAACAAATGGGTTAATTCTGTGAACGTTATATGTCCAAAGCTGACCTCAGTGAGTCATTAAGAAATGGAAATTGTGATTAAGATAGTTGTAAGTTAACATCATATTTTGTGGGTAAACCATTGCATTGAATTTAAGAAATGGAAATTGTGATTGAGATAGTTGTAAGTTAACATCGTATTTGGTGGGTAAACTATTGCATTGAATTTTGATGTAACTCAAGTGATCAGTTACCATGGAATTCTATTTTTGGAAAATAATAACGCTCTAAGATTTAATCATTGTTAGTATATTCAATTACTTAAAAAAACTATGATATTATGTTGTGAAAATTATTAGATTGAAGAACTAATTGAATTTCAAATTGAATAACCTAATTAATTCAAATTGTTGGCGCCAACTCAATGATTTATTGTTGTGGAAATTGTGTCTCAAGCTAAAGCTTATTGCAGAACATGTAACAAGTCTCCATAGAATTCTTTTGCAAAATCATCGTAATTATTATTTATAACCTTGCAATGATTAGAAAATTTAATTTTCAACTATATATCATATTTTCACAACTGTCGAACCTCGGATATTCTTGCGCAACTATATTATATTTTAAATAGTAATTAAATAAGTTATGCCAAATGAAACAATTGTGTAAGATTCGGGTGATATCTTGTAATAAATTTATACCCTTTTTTTAAATGAATATATTGTAGATGAATAAATTCAATTGGAATATTATAGAATAGCTTCCATTCCTGAAGGTCATAAAAATCCAAAATAAAACATGTCACTGGATTACGAGCGCTACTTATGTATACTTTAAGATTGATCTTGTCGTTTAATGATTATGCATTACACTATAGTTATGCTATGTTATCAAGCATGTGTTAGTCTACATTATTTTCAAGGTTTTATTGTGCTAATATGTTATGTGAATTCTTTTATTATGCTACCCACGGTTAACTTCTTGTTGTAATTCATTTGATACATGTGAAAGAAAAAGTGTCATATTTGAGTCAACCTATTCAAGTATTACATACATGAAATATTGAATAATGAACTATAGGCTTTTTGTAGGAATTTTGATTACACAAGATTCACCATGATAAGTTATAAGTGAGGTAGGTTAAAATCTATTTAGGAATCTCTTTCTTTGTTTATTTATAAGAGGGTATAGTAGACACCATAGAATTTCCCTATTGCCATATGAAATGATTCGTGATGTATTTAATTGTTTCGGATTGGAAGTAACATTTTAAGGTATTCCTTGCATTGCAAGTATGATAAATAATCCAAATAATCAAGAGTTAGCTCAAATATCTATTTTTCATTGAAATATTTCATGCCTCTACTTTTCACCTTTGATTTATTATCTTTCGTGCGTGCCTTATTTGTTTAGATTGTAATCCTTCACATGCATGAATAATATTAGACCATATTAGACCTTGTTGTAGGAAAGATAGTTTAAAATATACATATGTATATTTCTTAATGGGAGAAAATGAAGAGAAAATTTGTATTCATTTACAAAAACATTTTTCTTAACCCATATTGTTATATGAGTATTTGTTGATAAGATATAGTGAATTGAGTGGTTAGGAATGGATTGGCAAAAGCTCATGCACACGATTTCTTATCAAATGAGAATCTTTCATATATTTGTTCGCTAGCTTTGATTTGAATAGTTTTAAGGCTTATAGTCAGATGTTTCATTCTCTTGGTGAATTTACAAGTATAGATTTTCATACTACTTAAAGTAAGGTTTGAATAGAAGGAGATTTGTATATGCATATTTATTTTTTGAGATTGAATGGGGATTTATCAAGGATTAATTTTCTCTTATTATAATTTAAAAAAAAATCAGAGTAGTGATCATTGGTGTGGTTCATTAGCTATTTATAATCCCAATGGAAAAGGGACATATTTTGCAATGTTCCAAAAGATTACTTATGTACATTAAATTTTGTTAGAAAAATCTTAATGAGGAATATCTTGGAGTTAATGACATTGACACATTGTTAACCCAAAGAACATTGCATTGCAATGTTAAACAAATAAATCAATGAAGAAATATTGTGTTTGAGTGTTTTTGTTAAAATGTACTCCTAATCACATCAAACACTTAATCAAACTCATATTTCAACCTCCAATAAATTCAACAGTAATGCAGTAAAATTAACAACATTCTACTGTGCTTTATGAGCATAAATACATTGACTAAAAAAAATAAAAATTAGCAACAAAAAATAAATGAACAACAGACAACATTTAACCACATTTAACACAAGGATTTCCTGGGCAATGCCCCTATAAAAACACACAAGGGTAAAACCAGTGCAAGAGATATTCTTTATTGAGATCATTGAAAAATATTATGATTTTAAAGTAGTCTGTTACAACAAGAATAAAACAACACTTATCTCACAAATACTCCTTCAAATATGTGTCATTCTTCCTTGAAAATTGTTCCACTGTTGTACGCCCTGTACGACCCAATTCAATCAACAAGAAAACTACAAAACCTCGATATATGTGCCCAAATTTGCTGCAGTACAAAACTCTTTTTGTACA
>WSFP011527818.1:0-12187 GCA_009831015.1 Picea engelmannii | reverse complement strand
TTGGACCAGAGGGAGCGTCGCCTGTGTCAGAGAACCATCAAGGAAGTGCTAGTACAGTGGAAAAATATGACTCCAGCAGATGCAACTTGGGAACCAGCTACCATTCTGCAGCAGTTTTCACATCTCTAGCCTTGAGGACAAGGTTGTTTTTAAGGGGGCGGACATGTTAAGGTCCTAACCTGCACATAGGTAGATCAATGTATTTGGATATACTAAAGGTCAATATTAATAAGACCTTTCAATAAAATAGAATAAGGCGGATGTAAGAAGACCTAATAGAAGCTTCTGCTTCTAGAAGGATCTTCCTCTAGATGCTTCTTTTTTGTATAAATAGGAGTCGAGGGTATGAGAACCCTAGCTTGGATATTATTGTAATAGAGCGCTGCTCGACTGGAGGTTTCCCCCTCGAAGAGGCCTGTGAACATTGCTATCTGATTCAAAGTGCTATTTTTGTTGCTATTTCATATATCATTTCTGTGTATTGTGAAGATTATGTTGGATATTTTACTGTTATTCTGTCATTTCTAGCATTTCGTTTCTATTCTGCATATTTTATATATTTGGTATCTTTCACATAATATTTGTTTGATGGTTTTGTGCAGCTTATGCCAAGTTCTTCGAGTCCATACCCTTGCTCGAAAAAGTCTACAAATTACTTCAGTCATCAGTTCCCGTCTTATAACTTCGCACTTTGGGGGGAAATCTATTACACATCAAAATTAATCACTTCAATGATGACCTATTGTCTTCATGACTAGTGTCACAAGTGTCGCATTTTGGCCACAAGTGTCACAAACATCATACTGTCATCTTTCCTATGTCATCTCTCTAACGACATCACAGGTACACTTAAGAAACCTTCAAAGGAGAAAACATTTGATTAAGAGTACACAACCTTTACCATGGAATAGACCACTCAAAAATGGATTTTGGAGGGAAGCGCTCCCCTACCCACTGTTAGGTAGTTCCAAATCTCCCTATCCTTCTTTTGGGGAGCATTGCAATGCTCTGTGCACCATTTTGGGGGAGCGCTGGTTTGTTTCAATAAATTTTGGGTTGTTGAGGAAAATCAGGGATAAATCCTCCTCATCTTTGGATTTGGTTGGATTCGAATCTGAGGTCAAGGATACATATTAGGGAGGATCCACAACTAATGGAGAAGGATCCTCAACCTATCCCAAGAATCTCTAAGGTGGTTGATTCTCTACAAGCTTATATAAGGAGGCCTTCTCATGGTGAAAGGGAAGATAGAGAAATTGAGAATCACCTAACTTATGATCTCATAAGGAAGGAGAGACTTTGAAGGCATCAAACTTATGATCTCATAAGGGAGATTTACCATTGAATCATCATCATTTTGTGTGGATTATTTGAGCAAAGGGTTGGACAAGGAGGGCTTGGCGAAGTTGTTGCATCTACATAATGGTTGTAAGTACTTTGCATATACATAATGGTTGTAAGGGAGAAAATTGACATAATGTATACCCTTGATTCCTAAGTGGGGAGTACTGATCCAGGTGGACATTGGTAGCTTCCCACCTATTCCACTGGTTCAAATTATAGTTTCCATCTTGGAATTTTGTCTACAATTTTTCTGGTCCCAAACTCTCAGGGTTGTTTCGAGGCCTTAAACAACATTTGTTTTGACATGGCAGTTCCCAATAGATTCCTATTGGTATGTACTGGGCCATTCAAAATGTGTAATCCTCGACTATACCTTTTGAATGAGGTATCAATTGCCCCAAATGGAGATTTTATGCAAACGTTATGCCCTCAGAAAGTTGACGTATCAACTACCCCCATCAGGGCCACAAACCTTTTGGAGTTTCATCTTTCGGGGTTGGGGTTTTGGATGTTTATGGTTTTCGTATTCATGATTTATGTTAAAAGGGGCCTTTGGAGCTTCATTGTAATAAAATTATTGTGAATGAGTGTAAATGACACATCACTCTTCAGAGATAAGCTACCACCATTCTAGATAGCTTGTGTTCTTTGCATTTTATAGTCTTTTGTATTCCATACAATCATTAATAGAATCTGAGTTTTACTATGTTACTGTGCTCCTTTCAATATATATATGTATTTCCTTGCTACACCTCTATTGTATTTCTTCCTTCATGTCATTCTCAAAATAATATGGATCAACTACATCCCCAAAATTCACATCCATATAAACTAATAGGAGTGACAAGAATCTCAAAGAGGATTTTTTTTACCCAAAGTTGAAGGTCTGCTAATTTATAATTATTTTCAAGCCCATAATAATATTTCCACCCTCCATTCATCATTTTCTCAATTCTATAGTCCCAATTGAACTTTTGATTTATATCAATTCCAAGATACTTGTACGAAGGAACTTCCTTCAAGATATTGTTGTCATATATGAAAGTGTCATAGGTGATCTTGTTGGATTTAATTATCATAACCTTCATTTTATTCGTGTTCATAGTCATTCCTGTACTATATAATATTTTCTTTAGGATTATAAGATGCTTATTGAGGTCATATCGATTCATTAACATAAGAACAATATCATCGATAGAGAGAAGAAGGATTATGACTATACTAGCAAGAGTTGGTCCAACATAATCTACAGCTTGAAAGACAATCTTTTAACTTGTCAATATATATGCCCAAAAGGGTATAGGAAGGGAGAAAACCTTGCTTGACTTCTATATTGCAGTTAATTTTTTTTGATGAACCCTCAATGCTCCTAAACTCGACAATAACATTCTCATATAAATTTATCGCAACAAATCTCATCTTGGAGGGAACTTTTAGCTCTTCTAACCTATTCCAAAGGTTAGTCCTAGGAACAATGTAAAAATATTTCCTAAAGTCAATGAAACAAAAAAGGAGATTGATTTTATTGTTGCGACACTCCTCTGCAATGATCCTAAGAATGAAAAGGTGGTCCACGGTTGAATGATAACCTCTTAAACCATTATGGATTTTATCTCTTTTTCCATGGATTTCTAGCAATATGGTTATCTTGTTTTCCAAAATACTTCCATATAACTTGGCCAAAATGGTGATAATCATAATGGTCCTATAATTAAAGGTATTTCTTTTATCCCCACTTTTAAATATAGGTATAATGAGGCTTTGAGTCTAGAGTTTAGGGAATCCTTTATTGATTGTTAAATTGAAGAGCTTATGTATGTGAGGGCTCATAATAGGCCCTCCAATTTTTAATATTTTATCTTGGTAGCATTCAATGTCCTTATATTTTCCTCTTGTGAGTTACTTAACCCAAAACTTCATGTCTTCTATAGAAAAAATTCATCCTCGATAGAAACTTTTGGAATCCTGTATAGGAAATTAGGGGATTCGTAAAGATTTTTAAGGTGGGCATTCCAATTTCTCAAGGGAATCATATAATTTTCTTTAGTTTTAAAATTCAAAATTTTCCTCCAAAATTTCTTTGGATCTAGCTTAGATAGATGCAAATTATTATCTTACTTTCTATTTATGTATTGCATTTTTTCCTTTTAATTAGGGCTTTGTATCTATTAATTTTATCACATTTCAAGGAATAGATAGAGGCATACCTAATGGATTTAATAACAAGTTTACACTCATTATCATACCAAGAGTTGGAAAGTCTATTCTTCGTTTTACACAACACATTGATAGAGTTTTTTTTTTATGGAGGTAGAAAGGGTTGTTGTAAAATTATGATAGATGTATTCAATATTGTTCTTATATGATAGAATATTTAATTCAATGTTTAATTCCTTTAAGAAGATATATTTTGGGGATTGGGTGTAACATTGAAGGGAAGAATAACAAAATCAAATAATCAAATAAAATTGGTGGTGTCTAAAGACACCATTTTAGCACTTAAGAACATAGAATTGTGATCAAAACATCACAATGAATTGTTGAATACACAATTCACCATGTTTTTATATCGACCAATAGGTACCTTTATTTATAATCTCAAGATCAAACCAATTTCCTTGAAATCAGGAAGATCTTGTTCACATATAACCATTGGTAGTTGGAAATGATTTTGGTAAATTTGTGTTGTTGTGTTAGCTAGTCAAGTTACCAAGTCGACCCAATCATCCAGTCGACCAAAACATAGTTGATTGATTAGTTGGTCAATCCATAATTTGAATGTCTCCGAATGCCAGTCGATTATCGAACCGACTATTTAGTTGAACATTCAATCGACTATTTAGTCGACTACCCAACATACTATCTCCAACTACTTCTCGACTGATAGACCAAATGCCTCCAGTAAAGGTGGCATGAACCATAAGAACTTGAGGTTCCAACACCCCCCCATTAGAACATATTTCCAGAGATTCTAGAGGTGGAATCGGGTTTTTAGGACACCCCCTATAAATGTGGCTTCCTGATGCCTAAGCATACTGCAGATCTTAACAAACTGAACTTCAAGCAATGGTTTTTAAAAAATATCAGCAATCTAATCATGTATTTTACAATAGACAAGAGTGACAACCTTCTCTTATACTAATTGACTCAAGTAATGGGCATGAAGTTTGACATGCTTCATTTTTCTATGTGCAACATGATTGTTGGAAACCTAAATTGTATTCTAATTATCACAATGAATAGTAGTCGAGGCTTGAATACGAAACCCAAGTTCACCCAAGAGCTAGAGAATCAAAACTTCCTATGTAATTGCATTAGTGGTGCCACAATACTCAACTTTTATAGTCGACAGGGAGACTACATTTTGTTCCTTGCATGATCAAACCAATGGTCCAATATTGAAGAGAAACAAGTAGCCAAAAGTGGAATTTTGATCATCACTGTTTCCTCCCCGTTTGGAGTCGGTGAAGCAGACTAATGAGTCTGAGCTTCAAAAATATTTGATGCCAAGCTGGGAGGTACCCTTGAGATAATAGACTATTCTTTTGATAGCTTTCTAATGAATTTCTTGGGATACTTCTTTGAGCCCCATATTAAATAATGTATTTTTTAATTGTTGAGAGGCCAGAGTGCCAAAACAATTATTATGACACCAGTTTTCCTAGGAAATGTAATGTTCTGATCATTATTAATATAAAACACATCACTGGCTGCTAGATAGAAAAGGAATAGAATTATAGGGGGCTATGATTCCAGAAGAGAGGGGGCTTGAGGGGATAAGAATTTATTTATATTTTTGAATCACTCATTTTGTCTAATGGAGGAAATTAGTTATGTAAAATTCTTGGGGGAAGACCATGAGTTTCTTGATCCCCACGAATTACATAAACCCGTCCATGGTCTGTTGAGGGGGTTCTCACATTTGTTGATTCTCTCATTCATTGGTTACCTCGTTATCTCTCACACTCTTGTCCTCATTATCATTATTCTACTGGTTTCCTCACTCATTCATTCAATCGCATATGCACTCCATTGATCAATGTTATACCTCTCATGGAGATTTCACTCCATTCATTCTCTCACCCATTCATCTTTATGCATCCATGTCTTGGCTTGTGAAAGGAATACAAACTGTTGAAGATAAGCCATGGTATTATGGGCTGTAGATATTGCTGGTGTAATCCAACCATGATCTAATTTCTGCATGTATGAGATGCTTTGGCCTGAATCCAACTTTGCTCACATCTGTGAATCTTGAGAGTGCCAACACGGAGATTTTGGATCAGCTGCATTGAATCCATAGAAGGAGAAGGACAATCTGAGGGGCTGCATGGCAGAGAAGGGAGAGGGTCCATTCTCTTGGGTGGTGCATGCTAGGTAGAAGAGATTTGGGTACTTGGATTGCTATGGGTGATGGGAATCCTGTGAGAGCCTGAGTGATGACTGGTTTTGGAAGCCAAGTAACACTCTAGAACCGTCCTTGTGGATTCATAGCCCTGGCTCGAGGGTGACATTGTTTTTGAGACTTGGAACAACATTTTCTATGGTTGGGTGGAACATCTTTAGTCTGCATCCATTTGGTGTCTTCTTTTATTAAAGATAAGTGCTCTCTGTTAAATTATCATTTATCTGTGTATGAGTTATTCCAATGTGTATTTATTTATCGTTGAATTCAATATTGAGAGTATGCATGCTTGCTGGTTATTGCTGTGAATGTCGTATGCTTCATTTATTTTATGTTTAACATCAATATTCATCAATGCATGTGAACCTTTAATGCATCCTTTTTATTTAGAGTTAGAATAGGGGTCGAAGAAGTCCATAGAAGGGACTTGAAGTTAGCGTGCCTGACTTGTGGGTGGATGGGTATGTTACAGATTGGTATCAAATCTTCAAGTTGAGACACCGGGTCAAAATGGGCCGAATATTTTAGACAAGATCTCGTGGTTGAGATCAAGTTAGGACCTTGAAGTCATGAAGCTCAGGAGGAATGGAGATTTAGATATTGCACATATGCTAGAGCATTAGAGATCCTTAGTAAGTGATTGAAGGATCACGAGCGTCCCTTTCGAATTAGGGAACGATATCCACCGTGGGATCAAGTTTAGATTTAGACCATTGGATATGTTCGGGAGAAGACATATCCTTCGCAACCATTGGATCTAGAGAAGGTACAGGTTCGTTAAGCAGTAGAGTTCTTCTTACTTCTTTGCTTCAACAAATGTTAAGTATTTGATGAAAAGGAGGTAAAATCCTCGAAGCTACGAATTCTCGGAGTGAATCTACAATGTAGATCTTTGGGAGTAGTACTTGATCGTTGGATTTATCCAAGGACATATATGGGTTATTGGATCAGGAACAGATCAGGAGGTGAGGCACAGTGGAGAAGATCAGTTCCCAACTGTCATATCTTCGTGCGGGTGTGTGTGAGGCATATATCTCACGACAATTTGGAGGTTCAACACTCCGAGATAAGCGAGTCCTTAAGTTTCTAGGAAAAAAATCTCCCAAATTCCCGAACTCTAGAGAAAATCATGACCATCCATTGTCTAGGACGCGTGTCTACAGATTATCAAGTATTCTAAATTCGAGAGTTTTAGTCCTTATGTCACTTGGAGAAGTTTTCTCCAAAGTCCCAAAGCGTGTAGTTAATCTGGACCATTCACGGTTAGGGGAGATATGTCTATAGATTAGAGATTGTTTGAAAGTTTGATGTTCAAAGGAATTGTTGGATGGAGTTGAAAAATCCTCCAAATCCCGAAGCCCCGAAGTGCCATAGTCCCAAAACTCCATAGAAGCACAGTTAGAAATTTAGTCGGTTCGGTAGATTTGTAATGTTATGTGGTGAAGTCCCCCAAATCTCGAAGTCCTGAAGTTCCGGAAAGTGACAGACTGAGAGTCTTCCAGTTCGACGTTTGGGAGTTTTGAGGTCTATGGTAGAAGAAAATTTCGAAGCCCGAAGTAGCCAAAGTCATGGAGCATTGGAGTGACGTGCCATGCGGATGTCATAGAGGGTGACTTGGAACCACCTCATGTAGGCCACATGTCATCATGTTTCATGATATTCAAAGAACTTTGGTGCCAATTATGACTTGACACATGTCACCCATATAATGGGCCACTTGTCATCTCCGTAAGTTTTCCACGTATTACCCCTGGTTCATAGTTGCTGATGCGACTTCAGAAGTTAGGAGATTCGACACCAGGGGATAAGGGAGTATGTTACTGTAAAAACCTCTGAAGTCTGAAGCTTTGGAGCACTGGAGTAGCGATGATCCGAAGATCCTCTCTGGGAGTTCTCCAGTTCAGTGTTTGGAGGGAATGTTATCTGGCATAAGCAGAAACTTCGAAGCCCAAAGTTCCAGATACCTAAAGATCCAAAGAAGGGTTCATTAAGGAGATTCTCCAATTTGACATTCGGAAAATATGAAGTGTGATGAAGGTGAACCCTTGAAGCCAAAAGACCCAGAGCCCTAATGTCCTGAAACTTTGGATAAGCGCCTCCCGCTAAGCACTTGGTCATGGCCCTTGGTCCTATGAGACTTCGGTCGAAGTAAAATGGGGGCTAGTTGATGAATTTTTGTTTTCAAAGACAGAAAATCACTAAGGAAGGGCTAAGCCCATGGTTTCGAGTTGTGGTCACATGGGGAAGGGGTTTGAAGGAAGTTAATTTTCAAAATTGAATCTTGTATTGGCCTAAGGATAACATGAAAGTAATATATGATGCAGATTGATATATGTGTGTGTGTGTGTGTGTGTGTGTGTGTGTGTGTGTGTATGTATATTCTTCATGAATTGAAAGGACCTATAAAATTGTTTGGAAATTTTTTGTTCGACATATGCTTAACTCTGACAAAATGGGCACATGCACATTTTGCAGAATTAAGGGGATTAAACATATCAGCTCAAAATGTGTATTAGAGAAATGGAAGAAGGTGAGGGAGCCTCCAACCATGATAAAAAGGCCGAAGGTCAAAAGATCAAAGTTGGTAATGTAGAGATAGATTCCAACGGACACAAGGGCCGAGGGGAGAAAGAAACATTGATAGAAACCATGAGAAGCTTGAAAATAGAAGTGCAGAGCTACAAGGAAGACAACGAGAGGATGATGAGAGATAAAAGTCAGATAAATGCCTGAGTGTTGTAGATATTAAATCAGTTGTAGAGACAAACAAAGAATGGCTCAAAGCAAGAGGAAGAAGGTAGGTATCATGAGAGAAGAGATGATCGTGGAAGATCCGGTTATTCTAGGATTTCCAGAAGAGCTCATAGACATCACTCACCTCCTTACTCAACAAGAAGGTCTTATGCATATGAATATGCCATAAGTAGTCCAGAGGCATCTCCTGTTAGGAACCAAAGAAGAAGGCATGAATTTGAGAGTTTGCAAGGAGAGATGAGGAAGATTAGGCCACCATCCTTTGATGGTGAAAGAGAAGGGGAAAGTGATGTTGAAGCATGGTTTCTTGGACTTAGGAGATATTTCCAATTGCATAACTATTCATCAAACCTAGAAGCCAAAATTTCCACCTACCATTTACATGGGAAAGTTGTTATGTGGTGGGATCAACTGAAGAAAGTGGAACATATTAATGAGAATAAAATCTCTTGGAAGAAGTTCAAAACATATTTCTAGGAGTACCTCTCTGAGCATTTCTATGACAAGAAAATGCAAGAGTTATTTGAACTCAGGCTGAGAAGCATAACTATGGTAGAATATGAGAAGACGTTCTTAGGTTTGTTAAAGTATGTCAAGTTCATAAATGATGAGAAGGTGAAAATCCAGAGGTTTTTGAGTGGGATGACAACCTTCTATGAAGAAAAGATTCGGTATGATGTGTTACAAGGGAAAAACTCCCTATGACCAAGGGTAAACCACAACAAACAGGTATGACTACATAAATCAACTCAATTCCAACATATGCTATATAAACTAATGTGAAATACAAGGAAGAGGCCTACCTCAATCCAACGTTTGATGATGTTCCACTATTGAGCACTTTCACCCAAAGATTTATACCTGCAAGAAGTTCTCGACAAAAAAGCAGAGCAAGTACATAGTGGTAATATAAAAAGGGGTTAGCACATGAGATAACATAATCCATTATTAAACATTACAAACATGCCCATGGATAATAATCATATATTTGCAAGATACCGATAGGACAGGAAAGGAGTATTTCTATTAATAATTGATCATCATAAGTGACAAAATTATAGACTTCCGTGTCGGCACGGTTCGAAACCAAGAAACCAAGTTCCTTCCAACTGGGTCTCCACCACTTCAATCGTACACCAAAGGCAAGTGTAATGTCCCTGACTTGGCTAGTCTAGGAAACACTTCTAATGTGTGTGTAGGATCAAAGGTTTACAACATATAAATGATCATACAAATAATAAATGCGACAAAGGACTACCAAGTTTGTATTATGATATCTCTGTAGATTACAAAATGGCCAAATGCAGATGAATAACTGACAATACTCGACTAGATCAACATACAAAGGATCTTAGCCGGAATATAAATAAGCAACTGTGGCTGAATAAAATTACAACACTCGGCTAGATCAAAAGACAAAAGGATCTTATCCAGAATACAAATAAGAAACTAAAATATAATACCCGGAATATGGGAGCACTTCAGAATCAATGAAGAATGATGGAAGACCTGGATGATCTTCCCGGTGACTAGGGTGTGTATTTCAACACCAAAATCAGCCAACTGGTGTCTTCCTCCTGTAATACACTGAACTATCTCTCATGAGATGTGCCTCTTCTCCTCAATGACAAGTCATAATCTACATAATGATGAATTAGGTCACTGACCCTTCCTTTATAGCTTTCCAAAACCCTAAATCCTTGCTGAAACCCTAATTCACTATTGACTTCCAAAACCCTAAATCATTGTTGAAACCCTAATTCACTGTTGACTTCTTCCCTCCAAGTGTCTTTTACTTTATTTTATTATTCCTTGTTTAAATCACTTAATTAATTAATTAATTAACCCTTTTACCTCTAAAAAGTGATTTATCCATCCTTATGGCTTCTCCAACCACTGAAAGCCACTTCTCACCATATTATCCTGTAGTGCTCTTCTTTTGATTCCAATGAGCTATCACACTAAGAGGTTTCTCCAAGTAATATGCCCATTATGACCTTCTTAGTGAATTCAATTAAGATATGACCCATAATAACTCAAAATTACGGAAATCGTTGGAATGCAATGAAACTAAAGCCAAGTTGTGTGGAATGGATCCTGATGATGAACAATGCAAGTTGGGCCCAAATAAACCCCTCAGTATCTCCCAAACTCTCTGTCACCCCTATCTGGCTACTTGGGTAGGAATAACACTTTGAAATGTTGTAATGTTATAATGTCCCAAAATGGGGACATTACAACAAGCTCATAGGAAAGAGGCAATGGGGTCCTCTCAACAATAGGGAAAGAGCTTGGGGGCTAAACACTAAGTTCAGACTTGAGGGACAATGGGATGCAGACTCAATATGAAGTAATTTCTCCAGAGTAACTTTGCTCTCAAAGTTGAATGCTTTCTCCTCTTTTACATAGCTCGAAATTGTGCTCTTATATCCTTCAGAATGCAACTAAAGGGCCGAGTCAGAATGTTTCCAGTATATGGAAGGCCACGGATCAGAGATCTTCTATTGTGACATGGAAACCTGACCTTATTTTGTATTTTTTGGCACAAATCTCGATATACGTGAGTTGTAGTGGAGCAGCAAGCATATACACATATTGTATAACTAATAGGGAGCGTATATGTGGGAAATTGTATATTTTAGCTCTGGATTCATCAAAAAGGGATGATAAGTTTGCATAGGGAAATGGAAAAATACCCTCTGTGCAAGATAGCAATGGTGAGCCAAATCTTGCTATAACAGATGCCCCTTAATGTGTGATATTAGAGGAGTATCTGCGATGGCTGAAATACATTATAAATAACCCAGAAGTGGAGTGGTAGAGAACCAACTGGATGAACTCAATTGCTCATTACATTATGTACTGACTTTGCATACATGGATGCCAAGAATACAATGCAGATCCATGTGGAAAATATACCAAATAAGTGTTCATGGCCATGAATAGGAAAATACAAATGCGGTTACATGCCAAAAGTTGTCATAGTCACGAACAAGGCCCAGTGGAACTAGTCTCAAAATCAATCTGAAGATATCTGTATACCATGAAGTACAATTTGATCTCCCATGATCACTAAAGTCAAATAGGTACTGGTCCAATGAATGGGAAGCAACAACTCTGGAAAGCTACAGCCTCATAGTGATGTCTTTAAGTCTTCTACACTATCCGTCGAAGGTGCAAGTCTACATCATGTGAATAAAGGAGTTGAGGTCGAACACGACGAGACATCGTTTGATTACCGATCATTGAGGTATACTATTAGCAAACATGAGACAACCTACCAATAATGAAAGTAGGTATCAAGGCACTGAGTACATTCCTACAAGTGTGAAAAAGGAGTCGATGTCAAACACTTGAGAAATCCATTGATCAGGAGACATTGATGTATTCCCATATTTCAATGGTGAGAGAGCCTACCACTAATGACTGCAAGCCTCAAGGTACTCATAAAACTCTAGGTCCCATATCCAGAATAAATGAGCTGAAGTCAATGGAAAGAGACCCACGAAAAGGAGATCATTGAGGCATCTCTCATCATTCAGCACGAGGAACAAAGAAGGAGCTTCATGATTTGGTGGAGATCACATGAAGAACATGTTCATGAACCAACAAACCTGTACATATTTAGCTTGTGCCAAATGCTAGTGGTACACGAAAATGACTCTCTGAATAGCAACCAATGAT
>WSFP011527817.1:0-12187 GCA_009831015.1 Picea engelmannii | reverse complement strand
GATGGTGGACTACCAAGACCAATGTCTATCCAATTGGTCAATGGAGTCAAGATTAAGGAAAGAGGGTTTGAATATTACGGAAATGACATAATTAACCCATTCATTGATGCACCGTAATTAGCCCAAAACAGATTTTCAGATTGTGCAAGAATTAGTGATAGCCCTTATACAAGATGTGCCATCACAACCATGAAATTACCGTCAAGAATAATGTGCAACCAACAAACAAAGAAGGAACGATCATAATATGAAACCCTAGATGAAGTAGACAAAACAGGATAACCTTCTTATGGAACAAACAAACAACGATACATCGTTTCTTCAAATCTGATTTCACAAGAAGATCAAGAGGACTGTGTCGGCCCTCAAAATGCTTATTTTTAGGTCTTTTCCAGCATGATTATTTTTAAGGAAGTTAAACTATATTCCTGGCAGCTTGAAGGGCCCTTTGGACAGCATTCGTGAAAAGCTCATGTTCCTATGCCACATCTGTTTACTGGCTGGCTTATATATATGGTTATTGGTTGTGATATTGTTCAGCTTGATGATCTTTCAACTATGTTCTTAGATCATGTCATTGGAGATCAGCAATTACTGTGCTTGCTATGCTGATTTTAGAACACCAATTCAGGGCTATTCTGGGCAGCCTTCTAGACTGCTTTTCAGTGGTTATCTCATGGTCTCATTCAGAGCAAGGGATCTCTGCTTTTAAGGGTCTACTAGCTACAGTTAAGAAGGGGTGCTTTATTTGACAAATCCCTGTAGATTTCCGATTGAGTAACACTCAAATCAGCAGTCAAAGTACTGTTTGAACTTTGAACCGGTCTTCCAGTTTGGGATACATCATCTTCTGGAGGTTTTTCGTGGCTATTTTTTAGACCACCTGTAGCAGATTTGTGAGCTTATCTTTGGGATGAGTTGCTGTACTTTATTGGATGTTATGACCAGTAGTAAAGACCTGAACTTCCAGCTTATAGTTACAGCAGAATGGGTCAGCTTTTAGCACCTTATTATGCATCATTCTTAGATCTGAGATGTGTTCAAAGTATTTTCCAGCAAGTGTATAGCATGGTCAAGTGTTAGCATAAGGTGCTGATCCATTCTTAAGAGTCTTTATTGCTGATCTAAGAAGAAATATTGAGCTAGTTCGAGGAGCACTCACTTGTTCATGACCTTTGGCACTTGCATTTGGAGGATGTCGCACCTTTCATGAACATTCCCCTAGGGCGCACCTTTATGGCATTAGTTGGAGGCGTTTGTTGGTGCATTGGAGAGAGAGCTGTACCTACCATTCCTGTTTTTGGTATGTGGTTGTTTATTGTTGGAACTTGGCACATTCATTGAGAAGGCCTAACTACCTTGCGCATTCTACTAGGTTGCTCCACTTTTGCGCCCATGGTTTTCGATTACAACACATAGTATTTGACCCTATTTGAGGAGTGTTCCACTCTTTTGACCCTTTGTTTGAGGATTATTGGTTGTTTGCATGTGGATCTATGCCTTTGCACATACTCTTAGTCATCCCTCTCTTGGAGGTTGTTATAACAACCAAGGTGGACCTTCTTTGCACATGTTACTATGAGATCCATTGTTTGAGGAGTTAGTTATTGCATTGGAGGAAGTGCCTTAACTAACCTTGCTATTTTTGGTATGATTTTGGTATTTCAAGGTGGTTGTCTCATTGAACATGTGGAATGATAAAAATAAGGAGCAAGAAAATAACCAAGAAAATCAAGAAGATGGAAACATGGTGGAAAAGGCACAAACTTAATTAATTCATATGTACATCAATGGTACATTTATAATACATCTCGATATAACGAACTCACAACTGTATCATAACTAAACGGTTGTTAAGGTCTATTTAGGACTTATGATTATTTTTAACAAACCCCCCTTTAATCTTAAGTGACAAGTCTGTACAATTGTATCAACTCAACAACAAGGACTAGTGCAAAAGCTGATAAGTCTTCAACTGGTAACTCATGGTCTGAAATCTCATGAGTGTCGATGAAGATTTGCCTATAAAAACCACCAAAAGTGGATGCCAAAACCAAGTCCAAAAAAACTCGAATGAGCTAGACAACTTGTAGGTGTTCACTGAAGTGAACCCAAAACTGATGAGAGAAAACCGTGATGAGAAGTGAATTGGCTACATGTCCAACACATCCTAAATCCTGAAAATGGCTAACAATCCTAAATGCGCCAAGCACAAACGTAGAAGAAACAACTAAACTATGCTAGATCTGAAGATCATCCTTGTAAAGTTTGAAGACTATAAAGTGAATAAATAAGTTCACAAACTGCTCTCAGAAATCGACACACTAAAAAACTGTCAATAATCCTCCTGACAAAAAAAGTGTCGAAAGGCATCCAAACCTTGTATCCATAAAATCCCGTGTCCATAAAATCCCCGTGTCCATAAAAATCCCGTGGGTAGTAAATCAGGGGAATCGCTGGTACTATCGCAAACCCGAACTGTCGATCAAAATGTCGAACTGTCATCAAGGTGTCGAACTGTTGAACCACCATCAAAGTCACAAGGTGATTGAAATCCATCAAATTCCAAAATGTGGCAAGTCATCTATCCATCCAATATCCATCAAAAATCCCGAATCCATAAAAAATGCCAAGTTCTAAACTTTCTTGGCAAAAATCCTTTGAAGGTCAAACTGAGCAATCCAAATCCAAATCATCAAATCCATCATCAAGTATAAAATATAGTTATTTTGAATAAATGCACCTGCAATCTTGAATCCATCATCCATTTGCAAAATCAATCCCATAAATGATCGATGTCAAAACTATCGATTCTGTATCCTAAATCTTGAATCAATCATCATCATCCTCAAAAACCTCGTCCTGAATGAACTGCAAACCATTAAAGTAGACTTTGAAACTTGAAGTCTGACATATCCTCGCTATGTTCCCCCCGGTCAACTGAAAAGTGAGAAGTCTCGATCATAAGATATACCCCCCTTGCAAGTGAAAAGGGGTAATCATACTGCACGAACTCAAGTGGGCCCCGATCTTGCCCTCAAATCATCAAATCCAAAGCACTTATAACCATCCACTGTAGAAAATGTTCCTCGCAAACATGGATGAAATTGTGTATGAACCTGTCAATAAGACTGCTCCAATAGCTTGGCTTCTAAACTCCAACGCCAATTTCCTAACCATTCAAAATGTATATGTTTCCTCTAAAATTTTCTTGCTCTTCTGACACCTTTTTGAGAGGTGATTGGTCTTTCTCACAAAAATTGCATGGGTGAAGATCAAAACACTTTGATTCAACATGGCCAAACCGGTGACAGTGTTGGCAATGTATGGGTTCATCATCCAACTGATCATTATGATCATACAAATCCACAATACTTGTAGAAACAATCGACATCTTCAACAACTACATCATCATCTTGATCATCCTTATTTGCAACAACGTCCTATACATGTTCCTTAACATCATCCAAAAAACCACCGCTCACAAATGTAATTGGTTTGCAACAATCCCGAATATGAAAAAGATTGTCAGCATCCTTTTCATATCCTAAGCCATATTGATTCCTTTTTAGCTGCAACTCTTTCTAAGGTCTAACAATTTTAGCCGCATCCTTAAATTTATCCGCATCATTATCTGTCCTTTCAGGGACTTCATTCAACTTATCCTCATTTTTCTTAAGTTCATTATTCATCTGAGTGTCTTCATCTCTTACTTGAGCGTTGCCATGTAATTCATCTTCATTATTTACATCAAATTCCTTGATTTGATTCATAGTTAGAACATGCTCAATGTCCTCTCGTTCACTGTCCATAGGTAATCCAAATAATGGATTATGTTGAAGAAAAATGAGATCAGAATGTTGATGTCGAAGGAGACTCAATTCATCAGATAACAATTTGTTTTGAAATTTGAACATATCAACCTTTCTGTGCATGGCTTGTAAGTAGGTGAGCACTGTAGTGAGAGTGCTTTTGTTCATTGAAATTGTAAATTCCAAAGTTGAGTTGATTAATGTGTGCAGTAAACATTTCTTCAATCCTAGCCATTATGAAGTGTGTTAAATATGCAAGAGTTGTAAGACTTAAAAAGTGTGAAGACTACTTTTATAACACCTTAAAAACTATGAAGGCAACCTCTTTGAGAACCCCCTTATTCCATTTTAGGCGGGTTGTACAAAAACATGAGCAAAAAATGCTTGCTTACAACTTCAAAAAGTTACTTCAAGAAAGAAGTCAAAAGACTTATTACAAATGCAAAAGAACTGTTGTATGATAGAATTAGGGAAGCTGATCAAACATCAAGCGAAAATCCAATTGGAATTGTCCTTCAATGATTAGAGTGCTTGTGTATTTTGTATTTGTGGCCTTCTTTGCATGAGCGGATCCATTTTATTGTTGTCATTGCATATGAGTGCCAAAAAAATGCAAGATAATGAAATGAAACCACCATGACAACAAAATGCCAATACTGACTAAGGTGCACACATAAAGATCCTAAGACCCCCTTATTCAGTTTCAGGCGGGTCTTGGACTTGAGACAAAAAATCAATTTATTAAGTATGCTGGACCCCTTATAACTTCCAAAAACTCCTTATAACAAGAAGTACAACCTTATAACTCCAAATTTTTTTTGTGCAAGAACACTTATGATGCCTTTATAAAAAAGCACAAAAAGACACCTTATAACTCCTAATACAATCAATTAGAATGGAGAATACTCCCTTCTAACTCCATACAAATTTTTCAACCTTATAACTCTGAAATTTCAAGAAAACAATACAAGTGTTACCCTTATAGCTCCCTTACAAATTTGCAAAGAGATATGAGCAATCCTCTATCTAACAAATTGGATCTACTCTCTTGAGCCCATTCAAACTATGGCTCTTTTCAACAAACCGACAAACTACTCACAATAGATAACATAGGGATTTCCTTACCTCAAGCCAAGCTTACTCTGCGTCTTCAATGCTGCCTTACTCCAACGATCTAGACTAAGATCGATTCCCTGACTGCACACTCAAAGCCATCAAATATTTCTCCATTGGTTACCAGATCACTCTTCATCTTACTTGTACTTCCATCCAATCTACATGACCGTTCACTGTGTCCTAATCTTTCTTTGCACATGATTCTCTGTCCTCTTTCTTTGTATTGCTTGCTCTTTCTCCCACGAGTGCCAATGAACAAATGTGCAAACGAGGCAACGATCTGAACAACGACGACAACGATCTCTCTTCTTGTTGGTGGCTATATTCTTTGCAGATCTATACAAGCACAATCACAGTTTCTTCGAGAGAGTTCACATACAAGCTTCCTCTAGTAAATCACGTTTATGAAAATTATGAATTCATGCAAAAAATTTCTAGGGAATTGACTGCTTTCACCAAAAGAATTTCCATTCTACATTTTCTCATCAATCAACGAGAAATTACTACTATTGATGAACCCTTGAAAACTAAGAATTCATTTTACCTCAATAAATTGAACTGCTTTAAAAGAATATGCCAAAGAACCATATTCAAATGCAAACAATTACCAAGTGCATATTTTCAAGAGTATAACGCCAAAGTCAATTCTTCAATTTAAGTACCTGCATAAACTGCATATAATGAGGCTGCAAGAATCTTCTCTATCTTGAAACTTCAGTTTTATGTGCCAGTTTACGACGTGAAACACGAGCAACAAAACCAATCTTGATGGGCGCTACAGAGCGTGAACATCCACACTGTTCACAACGAAAGAGGAAAAGTCGATTCTCCACAAAAAGCTGTCCAATCATTTAAAATCATTCCAACACTGTAAAACTGCGGTTGGGGAAGACTACACGCAACAAATACAGACGGTTTCACGGGGTTACTCGAAACAAACGTTTCACCTTGTTGGAAACCTCTGTAACCCCTGTGGGTACCCCTTTGAGTAGTATTGCATTAGACAAAATCTGTACACGACCATCACTCCCACGCACCGTTAGGTATATCGAGAGTCCCCTAGGTCCCCTGAAACCCGCTCTAGATCAGCCGATCGATCGCCTGATTGCTATAGTGACACCGAGAACAACACTCGAGAAGATACTCTCTAGTACCTGAGTAATCGGGTAGTATGACTAAGGGTATGGTCGAGCCTCTTTAGTTGGTGCCTTGAGATATTGGGCCAAGTACTATTGTTTGACCTGCACATCTATCAGAGAGCTATAGCATATGGAAAACCCTTGTCTATAGGAACCCTAAAAACCCTAACCCTTGGGAATAGAACAAATCAGAACAGAAAAGGAACATAAGGGATATGTCACCTCCCTAGTTGCACCAGGAAGGATTGATGATGATCCACAAAGATTGAACAAGGTACTTGTTCAAATTCAAAGTTCAGAAGTCCTGCAGGGCAATATTGCCCCTTTTTTTCTTCCTCTTCTTCTTCTTAATTATACATGTTCCATACCCCCATGGGGGAATTGTAATAAAATAAATTAGCATGAGGTCTTTTGTATGTAAAAGACTCAACTCCCCAAGACTTGGTCATTAGTGCATTACTCTAGAGTGTTTTTTTTCACTTGGTTAATTATTCCTCGCTTTTTTAGCGATTTATAATTTTCTAAGTTTTTTCACTCATTCCTTCAAAGTTGGAGTATGTCCTAATGGTTAGGCCTTGGCGTGTTCTCCCTGAGTCTAGTGTCAATTGTATATTACCATGTTAATCATTTACCCAAAGTCTTATGGACATGCATTAGGTCTTGTTATCGCACAGTTTGTAGCTAGGAGAAAAGGCTATAAGGTAGAGGGCCAAACTGGCGTAACAGGAACCTATCCCACCCAATGTCACCACGATGGGTAGGTTCTTTCTCTTTAGGGAGGCTAGGCCCAAGGGAGACGTCCCCGGTGACCTGGGGTTTTGAAAGGGCGAAGGATAAAAGGACAAGGACAAATTCCCCTTTCACAGATCACCACCAATCAGATAGTCCCGACTAAACAGCCAATAATAAGGTATAACCAAAGAAAAGAAAAGCACCTGCTTGAGACAATACAACAAGGAAACTGATACGTGCAAATCTTTGATTAGTACTTCATATATATTAAAGACCATCTGGTATTCAATATGAGCAATTTAAAAGTAAATGTTGACGAAGTCAATGTTTACAAAATAGCAATAGTAGTAATGTCACTTCACCAATAAATACTAGAATGATACAACATTCAATACAACAAATCACTTCTTAACTCAAGATAGATACTTTTTAAGAGCTTTTAATCTCATATTTGGCAATCTTAGTGCCTTTTGTTTGCTGTCCCAAACAACAAACAAAAATCACTAAGAAAGTTGTCTTATAGCTCAAAGACATTACAAAAACCTGCAATACAAGATTGGAGAAAAAGACAAGACGTCCTATTGGGCTAGTGTCCACAAGAAAAGGAAAGTTTCCAGGAAGATCTCATCCAAGCCATGTAAGTGAGGTGATGTGGCTAGGGGATGTCCAAACATGTGGGTGCAGTGAGGGCTAAGGATGCATAAATGTTACCTGTGGGTGCCTTTGTAGAAGGTGAGCTGTACCTGTCATGGATGCATTTTTTCCAAGCCCATTCTTGCCTTTATTCTTTTCTTGCTTTATTCTTTTATTTGCTTTTCTTCTTCTTTTTCTTTTCATTCAAGAACTAACCAGGGGACACTGCCTTGGCATGGTGACCAGAGCTGACAGCGTTACCCACAAGTACTTTCACAGAGATGAGAAGGTTGGCTCGTGATGAGACCTCCTTTCCCTTGGCCATGCAACCAAAGGTCACTGCCCCGGCGTGGTAACCAGATGGTGGCAATGTCATACTGTTAGGTACCCATGGACCTAATAGGCTGGCTCGTGATGAGACCCCCTATCCTCTGACTAGGTCTTGTTTTGCTATTTTCCGGGTCCCTCTTGTTTCTTGCTGAGAGGCTTTTTACTGCCTTCTCAGGGATCCCTGGGCGAAACATCTCAAGGTTTTATTTCTAGGATTTTGTCTTTTACCAGCTGCTTTTACCTTCTGGGCCTTTAGCCCCTTCTTCCCACGAGATAAGATGCAACCCTGCAAATAGGTCAACCCAATGCTCAGACAAGGGGAATGGGATAAATGAGTGGGAGATAAGATGAAATAGTGGTGCTATGATGGGAGCGGGTGATGGCTTTTCAGAAATTCCCCCAGTGGAAAACCAAAACCTATGGGCACAGGCTTGCTAGGGCACCCTGTCAATTTCCCCAAACATGGTCAAGTGGGCAAATGTAAGATCCAAGCAGTTGTTAGAGATAAAAGGAATCAGATGCATATATTTAAAGGTTTTAATGATCAAAAGTGACACATACCATGATACTTGGACCAATTACCTCACGGAGCAAGAAACTTCTCTGATACAGGACCAAGCCGATGGTGATGGATGCTGCTGCTGCTGACAAGACAACGCTAATGGAAGAAGAAAAGGATGGGCCCTCCAGGGCCATGCTCAGGTCAATCCTGCTCTCGATACTCCATGTCTAAGACCTGTGGGCCTCGAGACATGATCTCCTAGTTATCCCTAAAAGCGGGGATAACATCTGGCTCCAACTCGGGGACATGTGCTCACCGTAGAGCGCATGAGAACCTCAACATCTCTGGCATAACCTGCAGACCTGCTCAATCTCGATAGAAGTATCAGTAACAAAATTGGGGTGGTAATGCCACCCTAGCATACATATAGATGTATATATACTAAAGTAAAACAATCAATATGTAAAGCAAAGTACCTACCTTTACTTACTTGTTGGCTAGATGTTCGATTTAGTCAAATGACCAGTGTAGCCAATCCAACAATGTCCCACGATACCTGCCTTTGTGCTTCATAATAAACCAAAATAGTGATAAATCAAGCACAAAAATGTCATGAGTTAGAATATATATCACATCATCAGAAATTTCAAAGTCTAACTCATGGAGACGGGTGGGAGGGATAAAATCCTGCCAAGTCCATCTCTGAGGAAAGTACTCAATCCACTTCAGGAAAGGGTCAAGAAAAGTTCAAGGTTCAGAACACTGACTCAAAAGGTCGGCACACTGGCTACCTAAGATGTTCTCATACTGTGAAGTCTGGGAAGGGATTGACAAGGATGTACTAGACGACTGGCAAATTCTCAAGGGATAGTTGAAAAACTGAGAAGATACACTTAAGCTTGTAATATTTAACCAACCCTTGGACTCTAGGGTTTGCCTAAGGGGAAACTCTATATAAAAGATATACTTCCCAACTACACCTTTAATGGAAAAGCGAGGTAAAGTAATAACAGGTGGCTGGAGTGAGAAGTCAGGAGAATCCTCCTTTAGGCAAACAATGTTCCGGGTCCCTCTTGTTTCTTGTTGAGAGGCTTTTTACTGCCTTCTCGGGGATCCCTGGGCGAAATATCTCGAGGTTTTATTTCTAGGCTTTTGTCTTTTACTAGCTGCTTTTACCTTCTGGGCCTTTAGCCCCTTCTTCCCACGAGATAAGATGCAACCCTACAAATAGGTCAACCCAATGCCCGGACAAGGGGAATGGGATAAATGAGCGGGAGATAAGATGAAACAATGGCGCTATGATGGGAGCGGACGATGGCTTTTCAGAAATTCCCCCAGTGGCAAACCAAAACCTATGGGCACAGGCTTGCTAGGGCACCCTGTCAATTTCCCCAAGCATGGTCAAGTGGGCAAATGTAAGATCCAAGTAGTTGTTAGAGATAAAAGGAATCAGATGCATATATTTAAAGGTTTTAATGATCAAAAGTGACACATACCATGATACCTGGACCAATTACCTCACAGAGCAAGAACCTTCTCTGATACAGGACCAAGCTGATGGTGATGGATGCTGCTGCTGCTGCTGACAAGACAAGTCTGATGGAAGAAGAAAAGGATGGGCCCTCCAGGGCCATGCTCAGGTCAATCCTGCTCTCGATACTCCATGTCTAGGACCTGTGGGCCTCGAGACATGATCTCCTAGTTATCCCTAAAAGCGGGGATAACAGGTCCCTTTAGGATTTTTTAATTGTTTTAATAAAGTGTAACTTCTCCGTAAAACGAGATTTTACCTTGTAAATTAATGTAAATATTAAAAAAGTGGTACTAGGAGGTGTTATATGCCTTGGGGGGTATCGTTTTCTAACCCAAAATACCCCCTTTTCGAGAGAAATTATTGACTTTTGCTCATAAAAATCAATTTTACTCGAAAAAGGTGAATAAATCAGCTCCCTATTATTAAGGAAACATGTTCGGGACATGTTTTTCACTTGTCTTCAGTTCACTTAGCCTCATTGGTTGTTAGTGGCAGTTAAGTGGCAAGTTAAAGGGAGTGAGTGTTGAGTTAACTTGGCTTGGTGGAGATCCCAATGTGTGGTGCACCCTCCCTCTCAAGAGATGGCACACTCTCCTTGAGGGCGCCAATCCCAAGGAGAGATGCGCCTACCTCTTGAGAGGTGGCGCCCTCTCACTCATGCTTTCCTCCAGTGGTGGCGCACTTGCTTGAGTTTCTAGAGACGTGGCATCATTTCTCCCAAGCCTCTTCTCACTCATTTGGTTAATGAGAGTCTGGGTTTTGCTTGTATTGTACTACTGTTGTAATATTTTTTCATTGGATAAAAGAAGGCTTTGGAGGTCAAGAAGGTGGCTCATATTACTTGTGTGGATGGTTGATGTCTTGTGCTAGATATATGAGGTAACCTTTGTTTAATTTCTTGCTTTTAAATTGTTATTTTGGCCTTTGAAGGGGTGTTATCACCCAGTAGGATAGGATTCATTAAGCTAGCTTGCTTCTTAGATCCTATTGATTATTTACAGTAGAGATATTTGATTTGCATGTTTATTTCGGCTAATGATCATGCTATCCAAGTCTCTTTTGTAGGTGACACCAAGTATTTAACAAGTTTCTTGCAAGTATTCTTAAGCTTACATGTCCTCATTCTTGGAGAGGTGGCTGGAGTAGATTGTACCTTCCACGAACTCCAAGCTTCCTGAAGAAGTAGTTCCTCGACATTCCACCGGGACACTCCATTCCCCAAGGCTTCCAAATTATCAAGCTTCTCTCTCTCTCCTTCACAAATTTAAATACTTTCTGGTTACTTTTATTTTGCATGCATAAGTTATCTATATTTCAATTATAAATCCAAAGTAGATTCATTTTTGCATGCATGCATGCATAGATCTTCATTTGCACTTATAAGTTTTCATTAATCCAAGTAGATCTAGCATAAAAAAGTAATCTTTTAGCAATAGTTTTATAGCTAAATCTTAAGAGCTGAAAGATAGATACTTTTTAAGAGCTTTTAATCTCATATTTGGCAATCTTAGTGCCTTTTGTTTGCTGTCCCAAACAGCAAACAAAAATCACTAAGAAAGTTGTCTTTTTGCTTGATTTCTTGGTTAATTTTCACTAACTTTTGCATAGCTTTCACTTGGTAAATTTTGGCTTAAGACTAACACTTTTCGCAGGTTGTCCCAAAGCACTTTTGGGCATCTTTCTATCATATTAGTTTGCTATTTTGGCAGGGTTAACGAACAACCAAGCGGAGGTGCTGCCCAAATTTCTAGGATTCCGAGCATCCGAGACCCCTTGAGGCACCTAGTCTTCCTACCAATCTAATTCTTCTTTCAAATTTTGTAAGTTTGTTAGCCTTAGACATATAAAAGGCCATCAAACATTCTTCCAAAAGATTGTAACTTGAAAGAAGTAGTGGGATAACCCACTAGGCCCCTCATTCCCCCTACCCCGGGGGGGATTGTCTCCTTTTTGCATTTTTCATTTTGCATTTGTCCATTTTGTTAACTTAAAATCAATCTAAAACGAACCCACGCACCGCAAAACATTTTCCTTTTTTTAGAGTAGTTAGTTTAGTTCCATTTTCAAGTTATTTCAATTTTGGCAAAGTAACGAACCTTCCTCATCATTTCCCTGATATGCTCTCGGCCTTGCAAGCTTGCTTGATCTTGGCATGATTTAGAGAGAGATTTGATTTGTGTGGAGTAGTTGAACTAGGGAAAACCTTATACCACTATTGCTTGATATATGATCAATACCGACAGATTGGCTTGTGAATTCAGGGGGATACTTAGGGATTCACTCTCTCCTCGTTGGAACTCCTTGCAATCTTGCTTGTACCCATTTGAGGGATAGTAGTTAAAGGAAACACATCATAGTTTAGATTTTATTTTCACACTTACAATCTCCA
>WSFP011527816.1:0-12187 GCA_009831015.1 Picea engelmannii | reverse complement strand
GCGGGACATATCTGAACCGTCAAATCTTAGTTAGAAAACCTGACAGCCGTTGGATCTGTCAGGAGATGCATGAGAGTTAAGCCCCCATGAACAGAGGCGAAAGTCCTGAAAGAGGAGTTGGTATTGGGATTTCAGACTTCGGGATTTCGGAAGTCCTGATGACGAGAGGTCGGGAAACTTCACAATGGAAGTCCCAAAATAGATCTGGATCGTTCGATTAAGGGAGGCCACATGTCGCGAGATCACCCATCTCGAGATTTCGGACTTCGGGATTTCGGAGGTCTCATTGACAAGAAGTCGGGACACTCCATGGTGGAAGTCCTGAAATAGATCTGGATCGTCCGATTAAGGGAGGCCACGTGTCGCGAGGTCACCCATCTTGAGATTTCAGACTTCGGGATTTTGGACTTCAGGATTTCGGAGGTCTCGTTGACAAGAGATTGGGACACTCCATAGTGGAAGTCTCGAAATAGATCTGGACCGTTCGATTAAGGGAGGCCACGTGTCGCGAGATCACCCATCTCGTGATTTCGGAGGTCTCATTGACAAGAGATCGAGACACTCCATGGTGGAAGTCCTGAAATAGATCTAGACCGTCATATTAAGGGAGGCCACGTGTCTCGAGATCACCCATTTTGGGAAATCGAAAATCGAGAATTCGGGAGTCCCGTTGACAAGAGGTTGGGCTCTCGTATTGAAAAGTCCCAAAGGGAATAATACTATGGTCTTATGAGAAGTGGTCATATGGTCCAAGGCATAGCCCAGGGGACTAATTGTTGATCGAAGCATGTTCGGCACTTCAACATTTTGGGGTTTGGAGAGTCGAAAGACTCGACTCGCTTATATCGCCGAGTCACGAAACGCGAAAAGGTGCCTAGTTGTTTGGCCTATGGTCATAATAAATGATCACATGGAAGTGTAAAAAGGGGAAGAGATAGCCTGCATGAAGCCCCATAGGACTTCGGGGATTCTGTCCCTCGAGAAAAGGCGAAAAAATTAGTATGTCGTAGTGGGTGTGCTACACAACGCTTAACTAAAATTTATCAGACTTTTTACATCTTTGTTAGCAAACCTACATTAGTTTAAAGTGTAGGGATTTGGAATAGGTTGAAAGGATAACTTTCCAAAGCTATCAAACAAACTTAGAATCTTGCGATAGGGAGAGAAAATCCAATTTTTGTATAGGCTTTTTGGGATCCCCCTCTTACACAAGGGTTACGTACGAGGTCGCATTCGGGTGAATCACGGAGATTATCCCTCCGTGGTTCAACTGTTTGTAGTGGTCGGATCGTATATTGGGGTTCACTTGAGGGTATACCCATGATTATGTGTGGGAGCCTCTCGAGTTGATTTCGGACTTGTTATCCTGCCCATACATTCAGATCGTACTATCGACTATACCCACCCAGGCGCTGACTGCGAATTGGTGAACTTAGTAGCCATAATCTTTAGGGTCTCACACAAGGTGACGGTGAAGGGAAGTCTCACTGTACTTGGAACAGACATTGGTCAAACTCACTCGGGCTCCTTTGAGGGTAAATATACAACTATTGTGTGGAAGTTTGCACCAAGGTGTAAGTTCGTTAAGCAGGTCACCAACATAACTGATCCACCCACTCTATCTCTGCCTCTTCCTATTTTGATCTCGCAGCATTGGATTTCATCACCAACTAGTGGTTTCATTGTGGGAAGGTTTTATTTGATTGTTTTCTTCTCAGATTCATAGCGTGTGTTGGTTGTGTTACTTAGTGGACCTTAGGTTGAGTCATTGTTAATTGCATCAAATCCTGAGAATACCAATGGAGGAACCCCTTCTCCTGGAGAACCTTATACCTTTCCTTCATTTGGAAACTTTGGTCCTCCGTAAATTTCCACACTGAGTCTTCTGGGACTCACCATCGCATTACCAGTTTGGTTATTCCCCTCTCCGGTGATCTCGAATCATCCCAATGTTGCAACTGCACCTAATAATTTAGATGTCAGTACACCACCCACACATCAACCTCACATCGACTTTTCGCCTTCTTTGCCCATTAAGTCTCCTTCCATTTCTCCTTCTTCGCATAGTGAAATCTCTAAAGAAAGTAGCCAAGTTGATCAAAAGAATAATAAATGAAAAGAGAAGAAGAAGAAGAGCCCGAAAAGGACCAAGGCCCCAACAACATTAGATGTTGGATCCAAGCAACCAGTTACTATTAATAGTACTGGGATTTTTTATGAGGTCAACAAGATTAAAATGAAGAATCTGAAACCCAAATTTCCTTGAAGTCTTTGTAAGGGTGACCACTTTCTAAGGGATTGCCCTGGTATTCCCAAGGTCTTATAAATGTGGTCCTCCACATCATCGGCCCCTACTGGTCATGTTGGTGATACCCCGTCAACTAGTGGCATTAAGGTTGGTAAGAATAAGACAACTGTCAAATTCCCTTGTATGTTATGCAAAGGTGATTATTATTCTCACCTTTGTCCTCGCATGGATGAGGCTTCTTCTCTTTCGGAAAAAAATCAACTTCCAAAAGGTTATCGTAAGCTTTCCCCAAACCCATAGTTAGTTGATGGACTGGTCAATCCAGTTCCATCCCCGGTCAGTCTGGTTGATCAGGTGGTCAATCTAGTTTCCTCCTCGATTGAACCACAAACCCAAGTAGTTGATCCAGTTTTATCATCGATCATCCCTACTCTTCATCAAAAGAGTGTAACCCAAGTATTCGATCCGTTTTTATCATCGGTCGACCCCACTCTCCCGTTAGAGAGTTACACCAAAGTGGTCAATCTATTTCCACCCATCGACCCCATTCTCCCCTTGGAGAATGAAACCCGAGTGGTTGATCTCTTTTTGTCATCGATTGATCCCACTCCTCCTTTGACAAGTGCCAAAGTGGTTGATCCAATCCCTTCCTTGGTCAATCCCACCCTTCCTCTAAAGAGTGCCTACATGGTTGATCTGATCCCATCATCGGTCAATCCCACTCTTCCTCTAAAAAGTGCCTGCATGGTCAATCCGATCCCATCATTGGTCGATCCTACTCTCCCTCTAGAGAGTAAACCCGATACTGCCCACATTTTTCTCATTGATACAGAATCTACCATGCTGGGGGGAATTCCTCATTCTCCCATGAAACCCCCTCCAAGCAATGAGGCCATCCTTTTTGATTGGGGTGCGCTAACTAGACCTCATCTTCCCTCTCACATTCCTTTCCAGATTACAGTACAGGTTTGTGGTCGGGACGTTCCTCAAACTCTGATAGATGAAGGTCTTTTCATTAGTATTTTGTCCTCTGTTGCTTAGCATGCTTTGGGTTGTCCTCAGCTTGCACTGGTTACACAGAATCTGTTATCTTTTAACAGAAGAACTAGTCAACCTTTAGGGGGCCTTCCTCAATTTCCCATAACTTTGGGAGGGAAAACTATCTTTATTGATTTCATGGTAGTCCGAGACCCCTTGGATTTTGCTTTACGCCCTGAGCAGGATTATGTCTATGTCGTGAGAGCGATTGTATCCACTCTTTTTCATGTGATATCTTTCCCTCATGATGGAAGAATGGTGACTATTGATGAACTTTCATTCATTGGTCATGACTGGATTACCTTCCTAAACGGTTCTTACATGCAGATAGTATCGCCCCGGCCGCATGTCAATTATGTGGCGTTGTCTCCCATGACTTCGACTCCAGATGATTTGGATCTGGTAGTTGACATGGTGATCTCTTCAGTAGGGATATTGGAGCCTGATCTCCTTACCCCTGTCGCGACCCTCGATATGTGTTCCTTCCAGAGTGATTTTCTTCCATCCAGTGAAGATCTCTTGGAAGCCATGACCGAGTTTTGTCCCTTGACGTGGTTTCCTTCCAAAGCGTTATTCTTTTGGAAGCCATGATCAAGAAGATTCCACGAGCATAGTGTTTCCTCTCTGTGGCAAGATCATTAAAAAATGAAACAGAAGCTATGAGCACAGTTTTTTATTCTCTGTGGCAAGCTCGTTAAAAAATGAAACAGAGCTCACGAGCATAGTTTTTCCTCTTTGTGGCAAGCTCGTTAAAAAATGAAACAACAATCTGGGGATTGCACCTAGATCCTGGAGCATAGATATTTTCTTGTGTCAAGATCATTAAAAAATGAAACAGTCACCTCTCCTGTCAAGTCGAGTCTTTCGCCAGATCTCGTAGATGTCGAGTTGAGTCTTTCGCCAGATCTCGTAGATGTCGAGTCGAGTCTTTCATTAGGTCTCATATTTGAACCTTCATTTCATCCACCTGTATTCCTTTTCTCCATCTAGTACAGAAATTGGTGACAACCTCAAAGTCGGTGAATGAATTGAAGCTTGGGGGGCATGTCTCCAGCCTTTGATGATCATTTTGGAGTTAAGCCACTAGCTTTCAAGCTGGGGGCATACTGAGCTTAGTCTTTGTTCTTTCTCATGCTTGTAAATACATGAGAATGCATCCGAGTAAAATTTTATCTCTTTTTCAAACCTGCATGGATAAACAAAAAAGGGACCCCCTGGAGTCATCTTTGAGCTCTTTTCAGACTCTCTAAACATGAAAAGATTGTCGAGTGATCTTGCTTCCTTTCCCACTCGTTAAAAGATTTAAAAGGGCGTCTTTTGAGTGATAATTTATCCCTTTTTTGGCCTCGTGAGACTAATATTACAAAAAAGGACAAATTTGGAGTCGTCTTTAAGTTGTTTTCAGACTCTCTAAATATGAAAAACCATCGATTTTACCTTCTCTGGACTCGTTAAGCAATCATACATTGAAGGGCTCATATGAGACCGAACCCTTACTTCTTCTAGTTCACTAAACAAAGGAAGAGGGACTTACCGAAGGTGAGTTATATCAAGCATGTGTTACCCTCCTCAAGCTCGCTAAATTAAAAATAGGTACTCGTCTATCTGGATGGGGGAAAAATTGAAAGAATCAAGCCAAGTAGTTTTTGAGAACATTACCAATAACTCTTACAATCTCCCTTGAACATGACACTTTGTCTTTGCATGCATTTTAATCCGCTGAACCTCTACACTAAGCCAATCCTCTAAGTTTCTGTTACTCCTTTGGGTCACCTGAAGAAAGTCATAGCATCCACTACATTATCATGTTTTGGTCCATGTCAAGTTTCTGCCGATGTGCCTCAGTGTTCAAGGGAAGTATCTTCCTCGAGAGTCAGCCATCACAAATATCTTGTTTCAATACCCGTGTCAGTCCATGTTCATTTGATCTACCAATTACATATTTGTGTTCATTTCGTGTTATTGATGGGGGATACATCAAGGCCCTACTTCGACGAGTCTATTTCTGTCGACTTCAACACATTATCCAGGAGCTAGACTTAGAAACCAGTTAGTACCTTGGGACCTGCATGCTTCAATGGCAGGCCTCCTCATGTTCGACAGTGGGTTTACATCATTGACCTATGATCGGATGATTCCATGGATGTTTGAATTCAATTCATCCATTCACATTCATCGGTATGTAATAAAGTACCTTGGGAATCATTGACATCAATGGTGATCTCCCTCGTGCTTGTTAACGGTTTACATCATTGATTGGTAATCAAGTGGTTTCTTCCATGTTCGACATCAGGATATCTATTCACATGGTTATATCCGTACTGCATCGGGATCGGTAAGAAGACTCTGGGTTGAGAGTCATCACTCTTATCTATACTTTTCCCAGGTTATGAAGGAGTTATTTTGAAATATGACACATATATTGTTACATAGATCCACTTTATATTGGTTGTGGCTATGTCTTGTCATCTCGTAGATCCACTGTGTATTCTTCGTGCCTACGATCAGTTTAGGTCATAGGAGTATAGATCCACATTGTATATGTGGTGGCTATACCATTTTTTCAATATAATTATGGAACTGCAGTGTATTTTATGACGACCATACCTAAAAAGTCTTTATCACTCAAGCATAGGTATGACTGCCTTGGGTTTTAAAACATGTCATAATATTTGTTTGATGGTTTTCTGCAGCTTTTTCCAGTTTCTCTGCATCCATACCCTTGCTCAAAAAAGTCTACAAAGTACTTCAGTCATCATCGTCTTCTAACTTCATACTTTGGGGGAAAATCTGTTACACATCAAAATTACTCACTTCGATAGTGTCACAAGTGTCGTCATTACAAGTGTTGTATGTGTCGCATCTTTTCCGCAAGTGTCGCATATTGACTACAAGTGTTGCAAGTGCCACAAACAATATGCTGCCATCTTTCCCATGTCGTGCCTCTAACGACATCACAAAGACACTTAAGACACCTCAAAGGTTAGTTTGGAATAAGAGAAATCACTTGACAGGAAGTACAAACCTTTTGCCATTGAAAAAAACACTCAAAAAATGAATTTTGGAGAGGCGTGCTCCCCTACCCACTATCAGGGAGTGTTGTCACTCCCTAAGCCTCTTTGGGGAGTGCTTGAGCACCCTGTGCACCCTTATGGGGGAGTGCTACCCTCTTTTTAGAAAATTTTGGGTTTGTTGAGGCAAATAAGGGAAGAATCCCTCAATTCCTGAAGGTAGTTGGATTCGAATAGATGGTCAAGGCATGATCTTAGGGGAGATCCTCAACTAAAGGAGAGGAATCCTCAACTTATCCCAAAGATATCTCAAGTGGTTGGACCTCTCAAAGGTTATATAAGGAGGCCTTCTCATGGTGAAAGGAACAATGCATATTGGAGATGTGAAACTTATGATCACATGAGTGATATGCCATCAAAGCAATCAGTGGAGATTGATTGAGAAAAGGGCTTGGACAAGGAGAACTAGAAGAGGTTGTTGCACCTTCATTCAAACGATTGTAAGTACTTTTACTTGTTCTCATTAATATAATCAATGCTTGGCCCATTTCTTTCAAACTTATTCTTTTTCCATATGAGTTTGTTTGTATTAGATGGATCTATGATTGAGCTAATATCAGTAGAGTAGGAAGTTCTTTGGACCTTTGTTTGTTTTGCAGGACCTATTAGGGAGCTTAAGATCGAAGCTCAGCTTGGACTTTGCAGGGACAAACATCGCTTATAAGGTACTTATATTTATCCTTCTCTTTCATTCATTAGATTGATTAGATATCAAAGGAAGTCAGTGTCCATGTTAAGCACTTTCTGTCTTGGCCTTAGGAGTCTAGAGACAAAGAGGGAATCCACTTGTCCGCAAGTGGATTCACCTTACCCCTGACGAGAAATTGGTGGCTCCACTGGGGAGGATAATTGATTTTTTGTTTCCATTCCCAGATCTTTTTTTGGCCCTTTTCCCTCTGATTTGACCTTCTCCATGAATGTCTTTGATCCTTAGGTTTGATTGTTGGCTCTTGGATTTATCTTAAACACAGAATTTTGCATTTTTCCTGATTTGTTTTTTAGTTTCTGGGCATTTCTCTGAGCTTTTGCAGCAAAGCGCTCCCCTACCCTTACCACCAGAGCATTGGCACTCCCTTGTAGCCTTCCATAGAGTGTTGAAGTGCTCTATGTCCCCTTTTGGGGGAGTTCTACCCCCTTTTTCCTGCAAAAATCTTCTTGGGAGTGGGTTTTTCTCAGTCTTTTTGCTATTTCATCTGCTCAGGGTTTATCCCATCTTAGTGTGTCCTTGTTTAGCCTCCAATTATTTGATTTCTAAGGATTAATCATCTTTTGTTTGGATTTTTTGACACTTTCCCTTACCTTGCAATAACTCTTTGTCCTTGGTGATTTAGAGTCAATTTGTCATTTTCTTCTCATTTATCCGATTGAGTGAAAACTTTGTAAGGGGATTCAAAGGTCTTTTGTACCTTTCATTCTAATCTTTGAGGTATTTTCTCCAAGAATTTCCTCTTGTCTAGATTGCGTATTCTCCTTCGTGTTTTGATCACAAAAAAGGTGTCTTTTGATTTATGTGAAGTTTGCTTCCAGATTGTTTAAATCTCACAACTCTTGAAGTTTGATTAGCATAGGAAGATTTACATCTACTGGTTATCAGGCACATATAAACATTTTAGCATTGCATTGGATTCCTTATTGAGGACTATTACATGAGGTCTTTGCATCTTAGTGTTTTACAGTGAAAGGAAAATCCTTCTCCTTCCCTTAATTAGACTTTCATTGAAAGAAAAGATTGCTTATCATTTCTTATGCATGTTTTTGGAACTGAGTCATAATATCATCAGTCTTCACTCTCATACACCTCTAAGTAAACAACAGCCACTAAAATCAACACTTAACTAAAATTTATCAGACTTTTTACATCTTTGTTAGAAAACCTACATTAGTTTAAAGTGTAGGGCTTTGGAATAGGTTGAAAGGATAACTTTCCAAAGCTATCAAACAAACTTAGCATCTTGCGACAGGGAGAGAAAATCCAATTGTCGTATAGGCTTTCTAGGATCCCCCTCTCACACAGGGGTTATGCACGAGGTCACATTCGGGTGAATTACAGAGATTATCCCTCCATGGTTCAACCATTTGTAGTGGTTGGATCGTATATTGGGGGTCACTTGAGGGTATACCCACGATTATGTGTGGGAGCCTATTGAGTTGATTTTGGACTTCATATCCTGTTAGCAACAATTTTTTTCATGGGCACAAAGGTACCCAGGTCTGCAGGTTGCACGGGAAGCACCCAAGCGCAGAGCAAGAGAATCTCTTTTTGGGTTATAGGTCAAGCGAGCGGGTGAAGTGTTGTTATCAGAAGATGAGATCCACCTATAAAGATGATCGACGGTCACCGGGATTTCGGGGCTGTCAAGTTGCCTGAGATTTAGTACAAGAGGTAGCACCCATAGTTCAAGACAGATCTGGGTCATCCGATCCAGTTGGGACAGGTGTTAGCCAGTCGGCATTGTGGGCATCGGTGTTTCGGGAGACAAGGGACCTCCCATTCATTGCAGCTGAAGTTGTCGATCGGTGAAATGCCAAGGCACCTTTGGAGTCGAGCCCATGGTTCTAGCGCCAGGTCATGACAAGCGATCCTAGGAATGAAAGAAGCCCCTTTTAAATAATGAATGTTATCTCGGCCATTCATCTTAAGAACACACAACACACATCCGTGCCATGTCGACAATAGGGAGTTCGAGGGGTAAGCGCTCTTCGTCATTTCACGTATGGAAACCCCGAATCCCGAAGTGTCGAAAGCGCCCAGAATCAGGCCCATGGTTTTGGCGCCTGGTCATAAAGGAGTAGGCCTAAAGGAGGGGCACTAAGGTTTATCATTTGGCAAGACGGGCCCCAAAGCGCCGAGAGTGATCTTAGTCATTCATCCTCAAGGAACACGTGGTGCACGATTAGGTTCTTCACCTTTTCGCCCATCACGATTTCGAAGCATAAGGAACAACTCTCTCATATCCCCGAAGTGTGAAGCATCGAAGACGTCTCGGACCCGGGCCCACAGTATTTCCAAATCAGTTCAGAACCATCATCTTAGTGGGGGGACGCGTGGCGACCGTTAGGCCTTCCCGGCATTTCACCCATTGTGATTTTGAAAAGAGAAGACCTACTCCTTCCCATCCGCGAACCCCGAAACGCCGAAAGCACTCTGGGAGATAGGCGTAGGGTCATGGCCCATGGTCACTTGAGGGAGTAGAAAGGGTTGTAACAAAGGGGCCAGAAGCATCGAGTTGAATTTCAGAAGAGGGGCATTGTGTTCTCCAGATGTCGATTCGACGTGTTATAAATCTCGATACCTGCTTGAAACGAATGAAGAAGAGGGAGGGTGGTTGAAACCTCGCCTCACGCATTAATTGCAAGGTATGGATGTCCCAGCTGAAAGCCTGCCCAAGATGGTCCTCTGTACTGGTTCTTTCCATGAAATCCATGCCGAGTCCTCGACTCGCTAGGGAAGCCCGCACACGCTAATTCAACATTTAAGGGCTCAGCTACCCCTTGGCGCGAGCCATGCAGAATTAAGGTGGCGTATGACAAAGAAGTGTAGACCAGAATTGATTGAAGAGACTCCTCATCCCGAAAGTCTAATAGGCCTCTGTTGGGCAAATGTTTAGGGTATATATGCTTAGTTTTGATATTTTTCAGGGTATCGATGGTAGAGCGAAGCTTCCGATTGTAAAGTTTTAATAGACACTCTAGTTCTTTGGTTATGCATCTGCATGTGAGATTTCTTGTTTTAATGACAGACAGTTTTTATACCTCATCTAGTTTTCATCTCATACTGAGGGAGTTCATGATTGACTGATTCACATGAATTATTGCAATTATGTTATGATAAAGGATTTATTGTGGCATTATTGTGTTCTCTAGTTTTCTACGTTTGAATGTAAGAAGATCTTTCATTTAGATGCCTTCTCCTACAGTCTGTTAGAAACTTGATGTTTACGACATACCTTTGCATCTCTCTGATACAAGTCTTCCCCCTACTCACCCTTACTACATCTCATTGTCTGAATTTTATCTAAGACCTCACTTACCCATGCATGCTTGGCCTAGTTTCGGAGTTGAAACAATATTCTTTTGAGTTAACTTCCATTCGATCACCTCTTTTATAAACAAATCGTGACATAAACTGATGGGTGTCGGGCTCTTCTCCTGCTGCAATCCAGGAGTGATTTCCATCACCAACATTTCTGGCACCATTGTCGGGGATGAAGTTGAAAATTTTCCCCGAGATTGAACGACATTGAGCCTCTGATTCTGAAGGTGCATCAGGTATCAGAGCCTTTGAAGAGTGCTACTGTGCACCTGGTGACTCCATTGTGACGACTCCAATGTGGTGAACCTACCATGTCAATTGTGGCTTTCAGAGGCAGGCACACGCGGTCCCATCCATAGCTGCCTCTAGCTACACCTGGAGCTGATCCGGAGGTGGTTCTCGGAAAAGGAAAGGTATCTGAAGGAGAAGTTGTCACCGTCGAACCAGGTAATCCACCATCTCCTTTTGTAGGAACTCCATTTTCTCCTCCTCGGTTTCTTAGCAGACCGCTTTCTGAAGTTTCCCGTTTCCTGAATTTCGAGAGTGTTCCTGTTGAGGTTTCCCCCCCTGGTCTGGGATTGGAGGGAGAAATCCTTGTCACTCCCCTCTCCCCTGAAGTTGTACCTTGGCATAGGCCCAGGACCATAGAATATTTTCCCACTCCTAGCTTTATCGCTCCTCCTCTTGTTACTGTTGTTGCTTTTGCACAAAGAGAAGCATCAACCAGCTTAAGCTCGCTAGCCTTCTCCCTAAATCCCCTGTTGTTTCCCACTCCCCTTAGAAGCTCATCCCCAGTATCCCCTTTTCGAGCTCCTTCTCCTCCGAGTTCTCCTCCACATAATATCCCTATGAAAGGATCAAATCCCCCAATGACTAGAATGGAGGCCATCATAGCTGCTAGGTATGCTCCCCTTGTGTTACCTCAGCCTCTCAATGCCCTCCCAGTAGATGGTTACCTCAAGAAGCTGCCCAAGTTTACAGGTGAAGGGGGACATAACTGCAGAAGACCACCTAGAATCCTTTTACAGTTTTACAGATGATAATGTTATCATGCACGCAGACATATGGATGAGGATTTTTGTCCATAGCCTTCAAGGCGAGGCTAGAAAATGGTTCAAGGCCCTGCCCCCTAGATCTATTGATGGGATCGAAGCTTTGGATAGTGCCTTTTTGAGACAGTGGGGAGATAAAAAAAGACTTCATGTATTACATGACAGAGTTTAGGTCTTTGAAGAGAAAAGAAGGGGAGTCTGTCTCTGACTTCTCCAAGAGGTTCAATAGAATGTACAATAAAATCCCTGCTGAGATAAAACCCTCTGAAGCCTCTGCAAAGATCACTTATGCTAGCACCTTTGATGTAGTGTCCCCAAGGCCGAGCCCCGTTGCAAACCATGTTCTGAAAGAAATTGTAATTATGTCTTATAGGCTGGTGAGCCAAGTTTTTTATAAGCTGGTGGCTTATGTAATTGTTAGGCCAGAGAGCCTAAGGGTTAGAGGCCAAGGGCCTGATTTTGTACTTGTATGTATGCAGAACATTTAATAAAATTGTAAACATCGCCAGGTGTAGACCGACCACGATGAATGAGTGAAGGGGGACTGAGCATCCACAAAGTGGGAAAAGAATTAGAGGATGGAAGGTGGGAAAAGGGGCTAAGTGTTGAGCCTAGGGGATAAGCCTAGGGGGCTTAAGCCTGGGAATAATATTTTAAAATTATCCCAAAAGACATGTGCATTTTATGTTTTATCCTAAGTTTCTGGCAAGGGGAGAACATGCAAGGGAGATGCGTGTTGGTGGAA